>OVAT01000236.1:0-12124 GCA_900406305.1 Cochlearia officinalis
ATATATAACGGTTTTGATTATAGTAGAAATTTTATAAGAGAATTGTATATATATAGTTGTTTTTGGTTATGATGTAACATGGGGTTTGATTAGAGTATATAATAAGTGCATTATTACCATATGTTAAGAAAAATTCAAGAGATATATTTTTATAATAATCCGTTTATTTTTGAATCAAGGTCACAAACCTTAAAAATACTATAATTTTTTTAAAAAAAGACTAGAATTTTTAGTATTTTAAAAGTTAACCTACCTAAATAAAAGGCTATAATCTACATGTGGGAATATTAATGAGAAATTCACAAAACTACGCCCTTTCAACCCTCCCTTCACAAAACTACACCTAATTCAAAATTTTAAAAGCTTGATTTACCTTTTTAAAAATTACTAAAATTAAATTTTTTTCATTTGGGTTCGCTAATTAGTGTTTAGAGTATAGTATTAAGGGGTAGGATTGTGTGGGTAGAGTTTATTTAGATTTAATTTTGAGTATTTAGGTGTAGTTTTGTGAAGTAATTTTGAAATGGTGTAGTTTTGTGAAATGTAATTCAAATGGTGTAGTTTTGTAATTCTCCCAATATTAATTTGTTATTTATTACATATATGTTTGATGCACTTTTGTTTTTTATATTATTTGTGTTGATAATTTTTTTAAAATATATAGGGAATGGTAGGAGGAGAAGCTCAAGGCAATATAATGAATGAATACTATTGTAACAAAACATGCCATGAAGAGACAACATCGTTGTTGCAAAAACCAATAATCACGGGTCAAAACTCATCGTACGGTAGAGATTGGATGATGATGATGGATATGGGCCCACGACCATCATATCCATCATCATCACACATACCATGTTGCAACATGACGATGATGAACAGTGCAAAGATACCACTTAAAACCCTTGAACTCTTCCCAATCTCATCCATCAACTCAAAACAAGACAGTACCTAACTTTAAAGAAAAGACAAACAATTTACAAAAGAGATTCTGCAGGTGTTTCATTCATGTAATAAAAGTGTATGTGATGTGTCAATTGGCTTGGAAGAAGACACGTGTGCTTTAGGGGTAAAGTAATAGCCGTTGGATAATTTAGTTTTAATAACTACACCTTTAATTCCTCTCTCTCTTCTTTCTTATGTCTTTGTCTCACCAGTAGAACTAATTAATGGATGTTTTTAAATTATTTTTATTTTTATTTTTTTTCTTTTGATGGGGTTTGGTAGTTATTTATGAGTTGAAAAAATTGGGTGTCTTGGTTTTTGTAATTTACATGCATGCATGCATGTGTAGGCCTATTGTCTTTAGGACTAGACAATGAGAAAGATCTCCTTTGTCTAATGTGTAACTTCAATCTTTTTATTTTGATGTGGTCACCCTTTCCTTTTGATATGTACCATGATTCTTTCTCTATCTTTTTCTCCTATAATAATAAATTGAATCCGTATACATTGTCCAAAAAAATAGAATGGACAGTTCTTATTTCTTATGAATACCACTAAATTTTTTTTTTAATACAATTAGCATAGATTTTTGAAAGTTTTACAAATACCATTAAAAAAATACCACAAATCTTAAATTTTCAAAATTACACCCAAAACTTTCAAAAAATTATACCCTATACCTTCAAAACTATACCCTAAATGCTATATAGCGAACCCAAATGAAAAGATTTAAAATACAAAAGTGTCAAAACTCGTTTTTTGTATTTGTGATATTTTTGTAAACTACTATTATTTATGATATTTTTGTTATAAAAAATATTTTAATGGTATTTTTGTTATAAAAAACTTTGTAATGGTATTTTCAAAACAAAAACTTATTTTGATGGTATTCTAAGGAATTTTTCAAAATAGAATGTGTATACAAACTGCTTTGCTTTTTTGTTAATTAAGCGATTGCAAAACTTGACATTATTAACTTTTTGTTTATATATATTTGACTATATCATTAAGTGATATAAAATCATGTGATAGAATTTTGTGTGAAGGTAGAATTTGCACATAATCATGTAGTCAATCACATAACGTTGCTTAGCACTTCTTGGGTGATATGTGGCCAATTTTGAAGTTGTGCGTGAAGTTGTCCTATGAACATGCTTTTATTTTGTGGCAATCCTCTCACTCACTCTCATGTTCATATGCAGTTCCACTATAATTTGAAAGTGTCTTATGCAATATTGATTAAGGTGTCATGGATTTGTTTAATATTGGGAGAGGTTTGCTACCCAAAGAAATTATATTAAATGTTTTGGGTAAATGTATCGACGTTAACGCGATTTCACGATTTCGAGTTTAATAATAGGTAACCTTTTATAATGGATTTGAGTTTTTTAAAATTTATTTTTAAATAGTAATATCTAATTATTATTATTTTAATATATATTGATTTCAAGTGTTATCGTGTTATTTATGTTTCAATTTATGAGTTTAATAATAACAAAACATAAACTTGAGATCTTTTATTTAAAAGATATAAACTACTTTTCTACAAATGGAAAATATATTGTAAGTATTTTTAAAAAAAAATATTTTCAGCATTTTTTATCTATTTCTAGTGTAACAAAATAATCTTTAATTATTAATTTTATTTTAGGATAGTTCCCTAACATATCATTATAAAAAATTTTAGGAATAAAATAACATCAAAAGTTTTTTCATTTTTTGGTTAACTTTCTTCTAGACTAACAGACCACAAAATTTAAATTAGCTTAAAACAATTACATTAAATCATAAACACTTAAAAGTAAACTCTATCTTCTTCAAAATTAAACCTTGATTAACCAATTAATTATGTACGTAAATGAAAGAAAGTTAATTTCTAAAGTTAAACCTAGTTTTTATATTTGTTGTATTTTGTTAAAAAAATCATTTTAATGGTATCCTAGAGAAAAAACAAATTGTGATAGTATTTTATGTAAATTGGCTTTAAGTTGGAAGCACATAATTCTAACATGGTATCAGAGCCCGATCCGATCACAAGCCTGACCCGACTGATCCGCCTTTCTTGCCCAAACTATCCGAGATTAATGGTTAACGAGACTCATTATCTCGAGGGGGCGTATTAGGGACAAATGTCCCACATCGAAAACTCAAATGGATTTAAGCTAATATATAATAGATATGAGTCTCTCCACTTATCGTCAATTGGTTTTAAGTTGGAAGTTCATATATAATCCTAACAGTTTAGACCGACAAACATTTTGATGGTTCTTTAAATAATTTTTCTTTTCTTAATTTCTTTAATAAATTATTTTAAATAATAATAGAGAAAAAGTTAAGAATCATGTTTTTTGGCTATATAGTCCTTTTGCCAAGTTATATGTATCTTTAATTTGTAAGCTATATATGTTTTTTTGGCTATATATTCATTTTATTAAGATGCAAAGCTTTTATTTCAACTAGAACTTGAATCTTTTAACGAATTCAGAAGGTTTAGACTATCAAGCATTTTCTAGATATTTTTGCAGTCCTGCGGGACAAACTAGAAAAAATCCTACTGCTCCGAAAAATGTCATGGAAAATTAAATAGCTGCATTTTTATTTAAATTCATTCAAAATCTATTACCCTCTCGTTTCACAAAAAGTGTTATCCTAGAGTTTGACACACGAATCAAGGATTCTCGGTTTTTCATAAAAACAACATTATCACTCCAAGAAATTACGGTTTTAACAACGACAAAAATCGTAGTAAACGCGATTAGCAACTATGTAGCGACGACCAAATTTTCGTTGTTATTTCAAAACCCCCCAAACCTCATTTAATTTATACTTTGAAAGTAGAAAACGACTTTTATGCAACAGAAAATAACTTTCTAAAATGACACTTTTTATGAAACAGAGAGAGAGTATTAGTTATAAATAAACCTAAATAATAAATATAAAATCTAAATAAACCTTAAACATTAAACTCTACGTCATTTAAAACTAAATCCTAAACACTAATTAGTGAACACAAAATAAAAATTTACATCCAATTTTTTTTGTCAGGGAATTAAATTTAGTTTTGAGAAATAGTATATGAAAGTGTGTACTTTTATTTTGTGTTCACTAATTAGTGTTTAAGATTTAGTGTTTAGTATTATTGTAATAGTATATGAACGTGTACACTTTTATTTTGTGAAAGTGTGTACTTTTATATACACTTTCATATATTACATTGAAATAGTATATGAAAATAGTATATGAAAGTGTGTACTTTTATAATTTTCTAAGAACGTTAACGGACTTTGCCAATGTATTATTTACCATCCAATTTTCGTGAAGAGTCAACCTCAATGTAAAGTTGATTGCTAAAATGTATAAAAATGTTGTTTAAATAAATCTCTTCGATATTGTGTTGTTATTTCTTATTCTACTTAAGATTTTTTTATCAATTACAAAGTACACTTTTAGAATTGTATTTTACAAAATTACACCTATTTAAAATATATTTTAATAAATACGTATGAATACTAAATATTAAACTCAGATAAATCTTAAATACTAAAATCTATGTTTTTTTCAAAACTAAACTCTAAACACTAAATAGCAAACCCAATTAAGAATTTTAAGAGGTAATTATTATTGAAAATATGAGAAACTTGTATCATTGAAAGAAATTTGAAATAAGTGTAGTTTTGTAAAGTAGTGTTTTAAAAAGTGTAATTTTGTAAATATCATTTTTAATTGTTTTACCTAAGATACATTACCATAAATGGTAAAAGAAAACTTTGGTATTTTTTATTAAAAATATTAAAACTGATGACAAAAAATTGAATTCTAAATAAATATTTACTATTTCTCTAAAATTTAAAATTAACCGTAGTATGAAATAACATGCAAAGTTGAAGAAAAATCTCCCAAACGGAAAAGAAGATCCCATAATAGGATTAAATATGTAATTTTATAGAACCCGTTCGAGTTCAGTTCGGGTCTATTCGGGTCTATTCGGGTTCAGTTCGGGTCTATTCGGGTTTAAGTTTTCGGGTTGGTGATTATAGAATCCGTTCATGTATTTCTATATTTTTCCGGGTTTGGTTCGGGTTCGGTTCTTTTCGGATTCGGTTCGGGTTCAATTACCAATATTAAGGAATTAATTTAAAAAATAAACATATCAAGAAAATTATTTAATCTATATTAATACTAACATTATTTTTAACTTTTGCATCAAAAGACATAAGGGAGAAATTGATTTAATTCTTTTTTATATAAAATATATGGAATATCAAACATTTGTAGTGAGTAATAACTCTGATCGTTCGTTGTACCAGAAATTACAATCCATACAATATTTTTTAATCATAATTCAATATAGTTTTGCTAAATTTCTAGTTTTTATATTTAATTTTTTTTGTTAAAGGGTTTTCTATTAAAAAATATAAGACATATTTCCGGATTTAGGCCCATCAAAATCCCAAAATGGGTCTGATCCAACAACAAACAATGCTAGTCCAAACAAAAATCTCAAACCGGACCGGCTTAAATCGAACCAAAACTAAGAGAGATCTTATTAGTTTTTATATTTAATTTCAATAGAACGTAATATACAAGATACATGCCTATAAAAGAACCAAAACTAAGAGAGATCCGATAGTGGTATTAAGAAACACTGTCAAGAAAGGAAACATGTCTATATTTTATTTTTCATATTTTCCATATACAATATAACTTCTATAAATTAATGATCTATAAATTAATAACAAATATAAATTAATAAAATCTTCCGGTCCCAATTCGGACCACTGTAAAAATCAACCAATTTCGATAAATTGATAAGATAATACTTTTTAAAATATTTCTATGTAAAAATATGATCACAATCATACCATAAATTAATAATTCAATTTCATGCATACATTATATAACAATGTCGTAAATCTTTGTGTATTTGATCAGTAATGCTTACTTTCGCAACGTTTTTTTGATGAAATATTATTTTTTATGGTTCATGTAAAGTGTCAAAATTAAATATATATATATATATATATACATATATATATGCTAATATTAACATAATGTGAAATATGTGAACGCTAAAATTTAAAGAATAGTTCTAACTTTAAACAAAAGAAAAAAAAAATCGACAATAGATTCAACAAAATAATTTTTCTTTTTGTAGAATTATCTCTGTAAATTAATAATTATTAGTTTATAATGTAAATTAATAATTATTAATTTATAGTGTAAACTAATATCACTATAAATTAATAAATTTTCATAGTCACAACATTATTAATTTATAGAAATTTTACTGTAAACTATAAACTAATATCACTATAAATTAATAATTATTAGGCCGTTCCAAATAGCAAATTATAATCAAGACTATCTATACAAAAATGTATTGATTGTGGTGCTCTCAAACACAATATATATTTCTTTTAAGGAAGAGAAATATATTTAATATTGGTTTTTGTGTTGTTTGTTTTCACATGATTTTTGGTGGAGATGGCAATGGAGTAAAGTTAACAAAAGTAAAGGAAAACATGTTTATGGTGTGAGACTAATTCTGATGAATAATCGATTTGTATCGAGCCACTGGATAGTAAGGACAACGATCGAACTATTGTTAATTTGCGATGTGGTCACAATTTTCATCTTTCTATAACTTTTTTTGTTTTTGCATATAAATTAAATGTGAACAAGCACCACATAGTTGATTTTGGTTATGAGATAAGATCCAACTTTATCCATTTATGTATAAAATTCATTTTTATAAGATAATTTGAATTTATGTCTCGTAAACAAAATAAACTATGTGATGCTTGTTCACAATTCATACGCGAAAACAAAAACAAATAATACAAACATGAAACTTGTGGCCACATAGAAGTTTAACAATTATTTGTGAAGATGTATCATTGTCTGAGATGTATCAGAGAACTGAAGCAGCAACAAGAACTCTTAGCCGCTTTTCATTGTTTCACCGCGAGAAAAAAGAAAACCATTCTTAAGGTGAGTGTTCATCGATTCAAGCTTGTGTGCGTTGTAATCGAAGTTTCAGTACGTAGGTTTATTTGATTTTCGATTTCTAGGTCCTTTCCTTGCTGCTGGTAGAATTTTACACGACATTCTTTGCAATGAAGAAGTGTTGCATAACGTGAATATAAAAGAATATGTTGAAAGATCTCAATATGTTAATGTAGGTTCAATTTATCGGCATTTTCTACTTGAGTGTGTGAGTTTCAGTAACCCTATGGCCCAATATCTAGAAGTTTTACGACTTTTGGTTCAAATTGGACCTTCTCAAGAAGGTCTTGACATGCTAGGGAGGGCGGCTCGACACCTTCTCCAAGTACGTTTTTCGTTTGGTATTTTCCTTTGTCTCTATGGATCGCTCGAGCATGGACTCCTTGTTAACACCTCCTTCTTATGTGAAGTTGGTATCTTTATCGAATATGTTCGCATTGCAAAAGCGGTTAAAACCCAAATCGTCGAAATGGGAACATCACAAAACAATGCTTACAACGGGATCACCCACTTTCCCATAGACGTTCTTCCAAATTGCAATTTAAATCACTACTCTGCCCCAGACGTTTGTGTTCATTGTTTTGCGATGACTTACACTTTCAATTTTGGAGACTTGTGTTAGATTTTAATTAGTTTTTAGTTATATTTTCTTGTTGATTTATAGGTTGCAGATTTATATTTTGCACAACTATAAAATACAACATACTTAATCGAAACATAGTTATAAGAAAGGTAGTATTAGAAAGTCTACCAGCATAAGTAACACCCCAAAAACAAACCTGTTACTAAACCACGTTTTGGTATATCTAAGATTATAGATAGTCCAAAATGTGGTTACAAAATTTTACCAAATAGTGGTTACAAAAGTCTACCAAAACGTGGTTTCAAAAGTCTACCATAACGTGGTTACAAAAGTCTACCATAACGTTGTTACAAAAGTCTACCATCTGCACCAGAATAGGTTTGTAGTGGAATTTTGTCGTCGTCCCACACTCCGCGGGGGTTAGGATCAAATAGGACTATGGTTTCTTCCTCTGACACCTCGTCCAAGATCTCTGCCACATATTTCATGCGAATCTAGCCAATGTTCTTATCGCAAAGTTCTTCCATAAGATGACCCAACGCTAAACACTCAATAAATTTGAGGGTGTATACACCACAATCACCAACTTGGTGGTTTTGCGGAACAGTTTTAACCCGGTAGAAAGTATACGCAACCTCGCTCATTCTTTTCGTCTAGTTACAAAAACAAACACTTACGTACCGGATCTTTCTCTTTTGAACCATCATCACCTCCCTTGACTTGTGATTGAGCATCCGCTACGTTCACCACAAATAAAGTTGACAAATAAGTCTACCACAACTAGGCACAAAATAAAGTTACCAAAAACGACTTATGACAACAAGTTATGCACAAAATAAAATTACCAAGACAAGTCTACCACAACAAATTAGAAACAAATAAAGTTCAGAGACAAGTCTACCACAACTAGTTACGCACAAAAAAAAAAAACAAGTCTACCACAACAAGTTAGAAACAAATAAAGTTGACAGATAAATCTACCACAGCAAGTTACGCACACATAATGTTACCAAAAACAAAATTTGTCTCACCAAGTTTGCACAAAATAAAGTTATCAAAACAAGTCTACCACAAAAATTAGAAACAAATAAAGGTGACAGATAAGTCTACCACAACTAGTTAGCACAATTAAAGTTACCAAAACAAGTCTACCAGAGCTAGTTATGCACAAAATAAAGTACCACAAGAAGTCTACCACAACAAGTTAAAGCAACTAAAACAAATTTGCCGCATAAGTTTTAAAATAATCTAACCAAACTCCTCAAATAAAAGATAATAAAACAAACCTACCACATGAATCTAGAAAGAAAATCAACAAATCAACTATTACAATAACGAAATAATCAATTAAAACTCAGTAAACCGCGATAAGACGATAAAGAACACACAAAAAACTAACCAAGAACACTAAATTGCAACAAAATTTTAAAAACCCTAAAAACTATGAAAACTCTTAAAATCAAGCAAAAACAATACTTATGAACCATTCTTGGTTCAGACAACATAAAAATAGTGAGATTAATCATAAAAATTCAAGTTTTTGTAAAAAAAGGCAAAACAAAAAAAATAAACTTTCACCTCGTCGTTGGTTTTCGTCGTCGTTCTTGTCGCCGTCATCACCTTCTCCGTCAAGAACCGTATGAAGATTTTCGCCGTCGTCCATATCAAGTTCAGATCTGAAAAAGAAAAATAAAATATTTATTTGTGAAGAAGAAAAGAGAGGTTTCAAAAACTAGAGAGAGAAGAAAGGGAAAGGGAATTAGAGAGAGAAGAAAGGGAAAGAGAAGAAAAAAAGATTATTTTTATTTTCAATTTTCTTTCTTTCTTTATTTAGATTTTTTGTAAATTAAAACAAAAAGAAATGACATTTTCGAAATTAAAAGAAAAACTTTGGTTTAAATGTCATTTGACAACTTTCTAAGACTAGTATAGTAAACTCCTCCTACTAAGAGATTTGTTAATTAATTACCATACTTTCTAAAACTATATAGTAATTATTTCTACATATTAATGCATTTCAATATTTACAAAACCATACTTTTGAACAAATAATAGTCTTTTAACTAAATAATCTTTGGTCAAAGTAATTAAATTCTTACAGTAAAATCTTATTTAAGTAATATATATTTAGGTTTCTATTAAGTAAACAACATAAAATAAAATTATTTTTTCGAAGTTTTTAAAAATAATATTTTTAAAATGATTTTCTTTATTTATATTTTGAGAGAATAATTAGTCATACTGCATTGTAACTTGTAAGACTTAAAATTATAACATTGCTTTTAGAATGGGCAATGCTTAAATTTATCACCAATTTAAGTTTTATCCTACAAATATATTCCACGCTACTAAAAGTTTTACTAAAACCATTAGTTGTTTATTACCTTTGTTTTTTTGAGAAAAAAAAGAGAAAGGGGATCGTCATCTTCTCCATTTTTTCTCAAATCTCCGTCGATACCTCTTTCTCTCTCTTCTCCACTCTCGCTCGTTTTCTCTCTGCTCAGGGAGAAGCGAAAGCGACGATCATACGTAATGCTGCAGACGGCGATTTTGCAAGATCTAATTTTGGGATCATATAGGGTCATTATTTAATAAGTCAAAATTATGTGATTAATTTTGTAATTAAGTAAACGATTAAATGCATAAATGTTATGGAAAATTAGGTTGTGGATATTCTAAGTAATTTCTAGTTCGATGAGGGGCCGAACTTAAAATTAATACTCTATATAAATAGATCAAAATGACTCTAACCGATAATTCAATATATCTCTGTATCCCATCACCATAGATCTAAGGATCATTCATGGTGTGCTTTGAAAGAGTCATAACCAACCTTCAAATCTTGACAATTGGATTCATCAAATATGTTTCCGCTTTAGGTTAATCATCAGAAGCTGACGATATAGCTATATAGTTTATTGTGATATAAACATTAAAATTAATATTTACAATTGGTATGAGAAATCATCATATTCAATTTCTAATTGATAATCAAGTTTTATCAAAAGATTTTTCGGATTTATTAAACTATTTTAGAATAAAATCGAATCTAATTTATTTTGTGAAACGTAGATTGTTGCACATAAGTTTTATGTGGTATATATAGAGAATTTTGAATGAATTTTTAATATTTGGTGTAGAAGTACACAATAAGGAAAGGAAAGATCTTTTTTATTACTATTTTTCTTATTGCTATAAATAACAATTCGTAGTTTGTAGTGGCTTAGGTGAGATGCAACGTTTTTTGACATGACCAGACACCGCGGTCGAACCAGTAAACCCAACGATCCAAGATTTTTCCACTTCAAGTCTAGGACTAAAATTCGTTATTTATAAACCCGTAAAAACCCGATGAAACCCGCTAAACCCGACAAAGACCCGTGACCCGATATTATTGATTGAACCGTTTATGTTTAAAAATATGGATAAACATGATATTTCAAATAATATATTTATAATATAGGTTATTATAACAAAAAAATAGAAAAATTCCTCAAAATAGCATGAAAAAATTTTTTTCGGACAAAAAAAACTTATAAAGTTTTTTTTTCCTCAAATACCATTAAAATATTTTTTGGACTATAATACTATAAACACAAAAATCTAATTTGAACACTTAAATTTTTTTTTTTCATTTGGGTTCGCTGTATATTGTTTAGGGTATAATATTGAAAGGTGTAAGGTTTAGTTTTGAGAGTTTCGAGTTAATTTTGAAGGTTTTAATTTAATTTTAAGTTTATGGTATTTTTTCCAAAAAACTTTTTAATGGTATTTAAGGAAAAAAAAACTTATGATGCTATTTTTGTCCAAAAAATATTTTCATGGTAATTTTGGAAATTGCCCAAAAAAATATCGATTAAGATTTCATTACGTTATATTAAGAAAATAAATAAAATAATGACATAAATATAATTATTTTATAATTATGATTTATAAATATGTAATTATATTAATATTATATAATTAACCCGTGATTGACCATGATCGATTCAGTGATCCGCCGACCCAGAAGGTAGTCTAGTTTGGAGTTCTGGTCGGGTTTAAAAACATTGGATAGATGTGTCTTCTTTAAACTAAATCATAAAATAATTTTTTATTACTAAGACTACCGTTAAAAAGAGAACAAATATTGTATTCTACAATTTGTTTTTGGTAAATTATAAATACAAGCCATATCACATTTTTAAATGAAAAATTGCATTTTTTGTCATGTCACATTTCTTTTTCCAACTTTAATTTTATGAGCGACACAACAACAAATAATGTTTTAGGAGATAAGACTTTGGACACTTCACTTGATCCGGTTTCCTTAAAGAAAACGAATTTAATTAGCCACTTGAAACTCGCTGAGAGGACGACAAGTCAGCAATCACTTTCTTCTTATACTTCTCAAATCTGTGAAGTCGTCTCCTTTTGTCTCTCCAAGCCGCTTGAATCTTTCTAGCCGCTCGTAGCCTTTCCTCTCCTTTCTTCTTATACTTCTCAAACATGTGAAGCCGTCTCCTTCTATCTCTCCAAGCCGCTTGAATCTTTCTAGCCGCTCGTAGCCTCCAATACGGAGAATCGTACCTTATGGAGAACAAGCTTGTT
>OVAT01000237.1:0-12096 GCA_900406305.1 Cochlearia officinalis
TGGGCCCCATAGAGTTAAGTACCCTCTTAAGGACCTTGATAATCTTGCTCTTACTTACCAAACCCTCACATTGTTCACATTGTTCAAGCCGTTGGTCGAAAGGGATTTCAAAACCTTGGTCCATTCATTGCCTCCGACAAGTTCTTTAAAGACATTGTCTACTCGGAGGAGGTTTTAAGCGTCGTTGATCTTCAAGTGTTTTTCGATAAACCCGAGCTTGCCAACGAAGGTTCAACCTATCTTCCTTTCTTTCTCAAGTGTGTACTTTTCAAAAACAACACGGCACGATACATCGAAGGGCTTCGACTTTGAGCTCAACACGACCTTTCTCAACAAGGCATTGAAATGCTATGTTTGTCAGCGCGAGATAGTCTTCATTCTAGATTAGCTGCCGGGATTTTTGTTATTTGTTGCGAAAAGCTAGACGAAGGGGTCATGGCTACATATGTGTTTTTACACAAGGACGGTGACTTTGAAGAGTCGGTTAACATAGCAAATACAGTGCAACACCAAATCGCGCGTATGGGGACTCAAACCCATGGACTTTTTAGTAACCATTGTTTTTTTTGGAATTCCGCGGTTCTACCATCAATGTGCCCTAAACCACGTCACAGAGCTTGATATTTGTTTTCATTGCTTCGTGAGGAACTACGTCATGGTCTTTACCGGAATGTGTTAAGAACACAATAATGGTTTGCTTTGTCTAAAATGTGTAAAATATTGTTTGACTACGTAATGTTTTTTCTTTACTTTTCGGCTACGTGACATCGGTTTGGTTGTCACGGTTTGGCGTTTGAGATTTTTCCCATGTAATATTTGCCTCTGTAACTCATCTACGCCTTTTGTAATAATTTGTATTTCTTGTTAATGTGAAATATTAACCGCCTAACCATAATCTTCAACTAAAAAATACCACTTTAATAACTCCACCTCAACTATAATAAAAATATGCAAGTCAATTTTACTTAAATAATTGCAGTAAATAAATCTGCTACTTCACGAATTCTACTACTTCACGAATCTGCTACCTTATTATTCTTCCCCCTACAAAATCTACATTATAAATCTACGTCACCTCAAATGTATGCAACTTAAATCTGTAGCCCAAAACAAATATGCATTATAAGTTATTCGGCTAATAAATAAGCAAAACAAATCTACACACTTTTTAAAAATCTACTTAATAAATTTTTCTTCTCTCAACTTTGCAAAAAAAATATGCATTTCTTCATAAATCTGCAAAATAAATTGTACGACTTACAAACCCGCAAAACAAATCTATTTTTAAAAAAATGTCTCCAATTAAAGCAAATAAGTCAACTAAAAAAATCAATTTTTCTGTTACATATGCAAAACAAACATGCGTTTTTCAATAAATCTGCAATACATACGTGAAAGTGTATAAGTGTGCATCTTAAATCTATTTTTGCAAATAAATCTGCACTAACAGAACGACAAACATGCAAGATAAATCTACTTTTGTAAAGTCGGCGAGATAAATAGTTTTTTCACAAACCTTACATTACAAATCTGCAACAAAACTAAATCTGCATACACTACAAAGGTAGATTTATATAGTCGTTTAATTATGCAGATTAACCAAAATTAGTGGCAAAACCGAAAACTATTTTATTTCTATCACATAGCCGAGGGGTAGAACGAGAATATAACGTCATATTTTGGTTAGAAAATGAGAAGGGTCTCTCATGTAATAAACAAATAAAAAGGGTTAGTTTAGTAAGTCTGCCATATATTTATGCATAATCTCTCTTCTTATAAGGTTCTGATGTGTTTTATAAACTTAATCGTGCGATGAGAATCATGTGAGCATTGGTGATTGTTTTGATTTAGAAATTCAAATTACTCACTCCTACAAATTATCAACGAAGAAAGACCATATCGGTCAACCGCTGTTAGTGGTGGGTCATAGCCCAACATGGCCCGGCCCATTACAGAAGTCACAATTCAGCAGGCCTTCAGACTAAGGCCCAAGTTCGACCTTGAAGCCCATCGGATTTAAGGCCAAATTCCAAAGGAATCGTGGCCGACACAATGACATCGGCACCGACCTGCCAGGACTGTCACAGGTGACGTCTGTACGGTGTCGTGGTTCACAGAACCGACAATGGTGTCAGTATGAACCTGCAGCTCACAGAGACCAACCGAACAGGGAGCAAGCCAACATAGCATTTAATGCGAAAGAGTGTTCGACAACACATTTTTCCGTATGTCGGGCATGCGCCGAAGAAGTCCTGCCAAGGAACGAAAGCCCGCCAAGGGACGAAAATCGCCACTATAAATAGGAGACCTTTGTTCAGAAAGAAGGGATCCGATTTTTAGAGAGAGAATCTACATAGAGAAATAGCTAAAAACATATCATTTCACTTCTTCATTTTTGTATCAAACATCTCCACAAACAATTAATCAATCAATAAAAGAACTCTGAGTTCCCAATCTGTTTACGTTCGGCATATCTCTTTGTTTGACATTGAATCTTTAGTTCGTCTTTACACTTCGGTTCACCCTGTTCGCTATAGTTGTCATTTAACGAGTTTTCCGACCTTCCTCTATCTCATCACTTCAGTTCGGTCTTAGACCCGAGACCCGAACCCTGTTTTAACAACCGCAATCGTGGTGATATTGTGTTTCTAGATTCTATTAACGTTGCGATAATTTACATCAGTTCANGCCCGAAGTCAAGCAGATCACACATCTTCAACCACAATGACAAACCAACCAGAGAACACTCCACACAGAACAATCGTCCTACAAGCATCTCTTGTCGAAGGTCAGACATCGGCATCTCCGATCGGTCAGACCTCGGCGGTCCCAGAACCAGCACGTAAACCCAGAGTCACCATCGCTATACCGAGCAGCTCCCCAATAACGACTGCTGAAATCAGCCATTCCGACCAGGCCGACCGATCCGGAATCGTCGAACTCCTCACCAGCCTGGTTAACAAGGTGGGCACTCTGACCAGATCGACCAACGAACGGTTTGAGGCACTCTCGAGTGAAAGAACTCGACACCAGAGGCCGAACATCGACATTTCTTCGAACATCCAGCGGAACCTAATCGGAGGACCCCCAACGGATGCGATCAAGTTCGCAACACAAGGAAATAAAAATCCCCAAGCCTTCAGCCCGCTGACCGGATGTCTCTATGGGAGTCGTGACCCGACGTCAATCTACAACTCTCCACAATTCAGCAATCAGACTACCGGTCCAAATAATTACCAGCGAACTCCGCAGTTCACCAATCCCCAGTTCGGTGCGAACGATCATCAGTTCCAAAACGCACCGACCTTTGCGCAAACCACCAGAGATTACGAACTGGAAAGGATGCGCCAAGAACTGGCCGAAATGAACTCTCGCATTCACGAGGCGACAAGCACAGCACCTTAGATCGGCCGCGTCCTAAGAGAAGCACAGAACGTCCCTTTCACATCGGACATTACGCGTTTCCGCATTCCACATCCCGGGAAAATCACGATCCCGAAGTACGACAGGACAAAAGACCCCGTCCAGCATGTCACATCGTTCACCATATCAATGGGAAGAGCACAGTTCGCACCCGAGCTACGAGATGCGGGTTATTGCCAACTCTTCGTCGAAAATCTGACGGGAGGATCACAACGATGGTTTAACAGGCTCATGCCGAACTCCATCAGAAACTTCCACGAGCTCCAAACCGTCTTCCTCAAACACTACTCGATGTACATCCACAAGGAACTGTCAATCGCCGATCTGTGAAAGATGACGCAGGCAGAAAGAGAATCACTTCGGCTATACGTCGAAAGATATAAAGAAGTCGCCTCCAAAATAAAAGTGCCAGATGACGTAGCCATCGAAGCACTCCGCAATGGAGTCTGGACCGAGTCTCAATTCTTCCGCGAACTCACAACGAACTTGTGGAAGACTTTGGAAGATGCGTTGCATAAGGCAACAACGTATATAAAGTTGGAACAGGACATAGCCAGTTTTAAGAAAAAACGGACGTCGACGAGGGTCGTCCCAAAAGAAAAAGAAAAACAAGAAGAATACCGCGAGCCACGACAACACTTCGACGCAAAGTACAAAAATCGACACCCCAGAGTTCACTCGATCGAGGAATTCGAAGAACAGACGGTCCACAACGTGAACCGTCCCGAATACAACAGGCCTGGAAACAGTTCGGGATACCCGAACAAAGGAAGCTACCAAGAAAGGAGTAGTTCGGGGGATACCGTAGCCGATCGCAGGGTGAACACCCGAACAGAGGTTCGGGAAGCTATCAAAGCAACGACCAACAAGGAAAGCACGACGCAACCAAGCATTGTAGCTTCCATAACCAAGACGGCCACTCAAACAAAGAGTACAGGCATCTGAGAAGCCTGCTTATGCGTGAATACATGGTCGGTCAGGTCAAACTACCAACGGCGGAAGAAATAAGAGCTGCATACACGTAAAACCGGTCGCAACCGGAAGAAAACGTTCATACCGAACGTAACCAGGCGAGGAACCAAGACTCGTCTGATAAAAGAGAACGGGAAGAACTCCCGGGCCCACCCAAGATTGCACTCAATAAGATCGGCATGATCATAGGAGGCCTCGTCGACTGCAACGACTCGATCAATTCAATCAAGAAAGCCCAACGCGGAGTTGTAGTCGCGGTTAAATGGGCAAACGTCGCCGACGCATCAGTACACGCGACTAAGGAGATAACTTTCACCAAACGCGATGTCACCAGCGTCGCCTTCCCTCACAACGACCCATTAGTCTTAGAGCTACTCATCGCGGACTGCGAAGTAGCCAAAGTTATGATCGACACCGGCAGTTCGGTCGATCTCATTTTCTACAACACCTTGCAGAGGATGGTGTTGAAGGATTATACGATTAAGCAGAATCGGAAACCCCTGACCGCGTTCAACGGGGAAACAACCATGTCACTAGGAACTATTAAACTCCCAGTACACATCGGAGGAGTGACCAAGCTGGTCAAATTTGATGTCATCGACACTCCGGCTATCTACAACGCTATCATGGGGACCCCGTGGATCCATGCGATGGAAGTCGTTCCATCAACCTATCATCAGTGCCTAAAGCTTCCGAGCCCAACGGGAACAATAACGGTTCGAATAGATCCGCGCATAGCACGAAGATGTTTTATTGTCGAACTTAAAATCAGAAAGTTCTGCGCGATAACCCAGCCAGAGGATGAAGAGATGGCCGAAGTTTTTCAGTCAAAAGTAAACCTCGCGCCATCTGAACAAACCGATCCCTCTATGTCGACTTCGACAACACAATACGAAGAGACGGCGAACGAAGAAGCTTCATGGATGCCTTCTCAGGGTACAACCAGATCATGATGCATGCCGAAGATAGGGAAAAGACTTTGTTCATCACGGATCGAGGTACCTACTGCTACAAAGTCATGTCGTTCGGCCTAAAGAACGCAGGAGCAACATACCAACGACTGGTAAACCGCATGTTTGCCGATCAGCTGAGTGAAACAATGGAGGTATACATCGACGACATGCTCGTCAAGTCACTTGCTGCCAAGGACCATGTTAATCACCTCGCCACCTGCTTCGCGACACTCAATCAGTATGGGATGAAGTTGAACCCGACCAAGTGCACGTTCGGCGTAACTTCAGGTGAGTTTATGGGATACATCTACACTCAACGGGGTATCGAAGAAAACCCAAAGTAGATCGCAGCCATCAGGGACCTCCCTTCACCTCGGACAACCAGGGAAGTCCAAAGATTGACTGGGCGAATCTCCGCTCTCAATCGGTTCATATCAAGGTCTTCGGACAAGTGCTTACCCTTTTACCAGCTGCTAAAAGGTAACAAGTGGTTCGAGTGGGACTTGAAATGCGAAGAGGCCTTCACACAGTTAAAGGAGTACCTCTCCACATCACCAATCCTCGCAAAGTCGGTCGATCAATAGACGTTGTACCTCTACATCGCCATATCGACTTCGGCAGTAAGCAGCGTGCTAGTCAAAGGAGTTCGAGGTGAACAACGGTCTATCTTCTACACGAGCAAAGCTCTAGACGGTGCAGAAAGCAGATATCCAACCTTGGAGAAACTAGCCTTGGCAGTGGTCAGTTCGGCGAGAAAGCTTCGGCCATACTTCCAGTCTCACTCCATCGTCATCCTCACAAATCAGTCACTACGAACCATCCTGCACAGTCCAACGAAATCAGGCCGCATCGCGAAGTGGGCAGTCGAACTCAGCAAGTACGACATCGAATATAAGACGAGAACAAGCGCGAAATCACAAGTCCTGGCCGATTTCCTCATCAAGCTCCCACCAGAAATGACATCAGCATCGGAGAAAAGTACTTGGATACTCCACGCCGATGGATCGTCCAGTTAACATGGGTCCGACATAGGCATCACGCTGAAATCGCCAACAGACGAAGTCCTGGAACAGTCGTTCGTTCAGAATACAAAGCCATGATTGCCGGCATGCGCCTTGCAATCGAACTCGGGGCAAAAGAGCTCGACGCGTTTTGTGACTCACAACTCGTCACTAGCCAATTCAGTGGCGAGTTCGACACAAAGAACGAAAGGATGGAGGCGTACCTCCAAGTCGTTAAAGAACTCGCAAAGAAGTTCAGTTCATTCATCATCACCAAAAAAACGAGGGCAGAAAACACATCAGCCGACGCACTCACAGCTTTAGCTTCAACTTCAGATCCAACACTGCGAAGGACGATCCCATAGAATGCATCGAAAGCCCAAGCATTAAGAGAAGATTGTTGCCCACATACCCTCGAAGGACCAGACGATTGGCGACGAGAAATCGAACGGTATCTTCCAACAAGCGAAGTACCCGAAGGGAAATGGGCAGGTCGTCAACTCAAGTGCAGAGCAGCGCGCTACACCCTGCTCGACGATTGCCTTTTCCGTTGGAGCGCTTCCGGAGCCCTCCTATTTTGCATCGCAGGCGACGAAGTCAATAGGGCAGGCAATCATTCAGGAGGCCGCACTCTATTCCTCCAGGTCAAGAACAATGNTACTTTAGTCCTCCAGGTCAAGAACCATGGTTTCTACTGGCCGACGATGCAGAAAGACTGCGCTGACTTCGCCCAAAAATGCGAGAAATGCCAAAGGCACGGCGACTACATAAACGCCCCAACGCAACTCCTTAGTTCGGCAACCGCGCCTTACCCCTTCATGAGATGGGCCATGGACATCGTAGGACCCTTGCCGTCTTCAAGGCAACGGAAGTATATCTTGATCTTCATTGACTACTTCACAAAGTGGGTAGAAGCAAAGGCGTATGCGAAGATCGACGCGACCAAGGTCCAAAACTTCGTCTGGAAATACATCATATGTCGTCACGGACTTCCATATGAGATCGTCACAGACAATGGAACTAAATTCACTTCGGATAAATTCGAAAGGTTCTGTGCAAGGTGGAACATCCGACTTAACAAGTCAAACCCGAGATATCCATAAGGGAATGGACAAGCCGAAGCAACAAACAAGACAATCATAGACGGCATCAAAAAATGACTTGAAGAAAATAAAGGGTTCTGGGCGGACGAACTAGAAGGCGTACTCTTGTCACACCGAACAAGTCCACGCAGTTCGACAGGACGAACACCTTTCTCACTCTCCCATGGAATGGAGGCCATGTCTCCCGCCGAAGTCAATATTCCCGGAATACGCCGATTGATGCTGACTCAGTACCCACTGACGAACGAGCAGATGATGATTGACCAATTTGACCATGCCGAAGAGCAACGACATCACGCCTTGCTCCGCATCCAGAACTACCAACATCAGGTCGCAAGGTACTACAACAAGAAAGTGAGGGGAATGCACTTCGAAGAAGGCGATCTAGTCCTCCGGAAAGTGTTCGAAAACACAGCCGAAAAGCCGATCACAAAACTCGAAGCAAAGTGGGAAGGTCCGTACCTCGTCTCAAAGGTAGTCCGGCCTGGCGTCTTCGAACTCATGGAGATGTGCGGCAAAGCAATCCCAAGATCTTGGAACGCAATGCACCTCAAAAGATTCTATCACTAAGAGAAAAGGGCCGAAGTCGAACGACAACCCAGAACCATGGAAGAAGAAGAACCTAACCGAATACGACATGCATAACCCAGATTCGGCAACCCAATGATCAATACATTACTAACTGTCTTCTGAAAATTATTGCAAAACCAAAGACGAACCCAATCCAAGCCGAGTTTCAGGACAACTCGGGGTGGCATGTCACTCAACACAAGCAAGGAATTCAAGATCACTGGCATGAGAGACAAGAATTGTAAGGATCTAACGTCTGAATAAGAGTTGCGAGACTCTAAGAATGAAAATGCCGAGTTTGAAACCATCAAAATTACGGTCTCTGACAATCAAATTCGAAGACAATCAAGTCCAAAGACAGTCAAAGCCGAAGAAAATGAAATCCGAAGACAGTCAAAGCCGAAGACACTCAAAGCCGAAGACACTCAAAGCCGAAGACAATCAAATCCGAAGACAATCAAATCCGAAGACAATCAAATCCGAAAGCAGTCAAATCCGAAGACAATCAAGTCCGAAGACAAAGGCAAAGACAGCAAAAAAAAAAAACATATCTACTATATTGTAACCGAACTACCTTGATCCCTTATTGGGTACGTAAGTAGCCTTTCTAAAGGCGCAACTATAATATTAAAAATAAATAAATAAATTTTCCTTAATACGAGTTCCGAACTTAGGAAACACGAGCTCAATACTCAGACAATAACGCACTCCGAGTTCGGTCACATAAGCTCTTTGCTTACATTAAAACGGGCTCCACGCTCTATCTTTAACCCGGTCTATTCCGCAAAACTAATTAGCCATTATCATAAAGTGCAGTGGATTGATCACCCACTATTTTGCAAGGAAGAATTCTACGAACTCATGTTCAACACTTGCAGTGGCCCAATCCGAAACCACAAAAGTCGAGCACCTCGCAGCCTTGAAAAACGGTTCGCATCAAGTGCGAACTAGGAAAGAAGAATGTATTTTAAGAATAGGAAACAAGAGAAGAGTTGATAGACAAACCAAAAAAGGAAGGAAAGGACTTTGAAGGACCCTAGGAACGGGATCACTCTAATGGTACGGTTTTGGGGATATGAACTCCGAAAGGANATATTGATAAGTTGAAAAACAATAAAGCCGACCCCAACAGTTGGCCCGGAAAAAATTACAAAATAAGGACTACTGCTTGCCCTGCCCCGTCGCTTCACCTTCTCCGATCCGCTCGACCCCTTCCTCATCGGTCCCGGCTCGTTCGGCATCCTTTTCCCCTTCAACCGACTCGATGTCCTCCCCGCCATCATGGGTTCCCTCGGCATCAAAGTCAGGATCTGAGAACTCGAGGAGAGAATCAACCTCGAGGTCAGAAGGAAGCTCGAAATCCGAAGCCTCATAGGAGAACTTCGGCCTATCTTCAAGCCAGCGTTGGAGCTTCCCTTCCCTTTCGCGACACTCACGTTCGAAGATTGGACGCGTCGATATCGCGAACCTCTTGTTCAACCGCTCTAGGGTACCAAAGACCCCCTTCATCTGGTTGAAGCAAAGGAATTGGTTCCTCGCGAACTTCTCCTCGTCAAGATAAGCCTTCAACTTACCAAGCCGAGCCTCCGAAGCCGCACGAAGCTCATTAAACCGCTCCCTGACCGCTGTGATGCGTTCAAACCGGGAACGACGAAGACGGGCGACCTCCTCGATACTGACGTCAAAAAGCTTGTCATAGTCCGCCTTCAAGGCAACAAGCTCTTCGGCTCTAGTCACTTTGACCTCACGGGACGAAGCCAGAGCCAAGTCGCGAACCCTTGACGATTCAGCCTCGACCTCAAGCTTCTTCTTGAGATCGTCATTCTCGGACTCCACCTTCTCAAGCTTCTCCTTCAGCCTCTTCGACCTCTTCTCTTTCCTCGCCTTGACAACCTCTTTCTCAAGATCCTTGACCTTAGCCAAGACCGCGTCTTTTACCTTCTCAACAGCATCAAGGCGATCTTTGGCCGAACTTTTCTCCTCGGCTAGAAGATTCTCATAGGTGAAGCGAAGCATGGTCCTCTTGTAGGCGATCTGAACAAGTACAAAACTTATACCAAGGAAAACTAAATAAACGATGAGTGACGAAGAAATCGGCGAAGAAAACCTACCCTCTACTCCAGCCTCGCCAATTGAGCAATCTCGTCGGCGAGCACCAGCTCGGTGGGAGCCTCTTCACCATAGGCGGCGGAATAGACGGCCCGTTGGAAGCCAGCACTTGCTTCCCGATGGTTGAGGAACGTCTCGGAACCGTCATAGGCGAAGTAAAACCCGTGCTCGTTGTCCTCTCCACGCTGATGGGCGAACCCATCTCCCTCAACCAATAAACGTCTAGGCCCGTCTTCGGCCTGCTCTGAGGGATCGACATCACTTGTGGACCGATCCGCTTCCTCGAACCAAAGCCCAACAGCTTGATCCTCACCAACCTTCACCTCGTCAGGGACAACCTAACCATCAGGCGCGACATTCACCTGATCCTCAGCCGGCGTCGCTTCGGTGCGAAGCCTTGTAGCCTGAGGAAGGCCCGCCGAACCTTATTTCGCCGCTTCGCGAGCCCTTTTGACTCCGGCCATTTGCACCGATTAGGGCGGGGTCCGAATGGTCGAAAAAGAAGTATCCACCGGCAGAGGCGAAATGACCGCCGGTGGAGGAGGGCTGCCCGCTCGCAGAGGCGGACTGTTCGTCGCAGGAGGCGAACCCTCCGGCATCGTCTGCAGTGAAGGCGAGCCAGCCTCGAGATCGGCCTCCCTCACCTCCTCCTCCTCTTCAGCGAGGAACTCGACCTCGACTTCTTCATCAAAGACACCGGGAAAATCGGCAAGAGTCAACATCGCGTCTATTTTCTTCTATTTTTGGGGGCTGAGTTTAGGTGAACCTGAAATACATCATCAATTTCGGAGCGGAGTAAGAAAAGAAAATCTAAGCAAAAAAGCAAACCGAAAAGGCCGAACTAACCTCCCAGCGACTTGAAATAGATTCGTTGTTGCCGAAGTACTTCAACCCACGGCACTTCTTCCCTACGTTTGAACGCCTCCTTTAACGGATTGTATTCCGGTGAGAAAGGATAGATCGGCACAAACCTAGCTGAAAAAGAAAAATAAAATCAGTTAGAGAATCAAAGTGAAGAAAGAAAGTTCACGATGCCTACCAATGAAGGGCGACCACTTGGTTTGATACACCCTATCGACGTCAAAACGGATGTCGTATTGATTTTGACGAAGAACAACTTTTCCCACCACTTGGGAAATTTGACCGAAGTGTCAGAGGTGAGTCTGAACCCAGGTTTCCAACAGATCGACCACGTTCCCGCAAACGAATGATTCTGATTGACGCGCGTGATCTCCTCAAAAAGACGAAGGGTCATCTCGATCCCTAACTCCTTCGCCGCCACCATTGCGGCAACAAAGTTCCGGATGCACGGAGCGGTCAACTGAGGAAAAGCAATCATTCGCTCCTCAACATAGGCCACAAGTATCCGAGGAGAAACCACAACCCCCCATGGAAAACATATGTTCGTACAGACAGATGTACCCAGGAGGACAGTTCCAGGGCATCTGGTTCGGCTCGGGAACCAACAGTTCCAACAGTTCGCCTCCTGTTGCTGAAAGAGTTGTAATCTTACCAAGGCCACTGGCAAGCTTACACTTCGACGAAGTGAAAATATGAACAGGCTTGACTTCCTTCGTCTTCTTTTTGGCTGCGGTAGGAGCCGAAGTATTTTTGGCCGAAACCTTTACTCTCTTCGGCGGAGGAACCATCGTTTCGTCCCGAAGTGAAGGAACGTCGATCCAAATTCGTCCAGCGGATCCCCCGGTTGCCGAAGTAGGAACGTTCGACATTACCCTTGACACCAGATCGCTCGAACGATCGGTAGTCGAACCCACCGAAGGAGATAATCTGGGATTATCCTGAACCGGCTCTGCGCTCGGTCTCGCAGACCGCCCCGCCAATCTTCGGACCAAACCGGAAGCCGAACTGGGAGAGGCCGAACTTGTTTTGGAAGAAGAAGACATAATGCAGAGAACGGAAAATCTTAAACTTTAGAGAGAAGAAGCTAGAGAGAGAAAGTGTCTG
>OVAT01000239.1:0-12076 GCA_900406305.1 Cochlearia officinalis
TTAAAACCTTTTACAACTTTTAAAGCGAATTTCAATTCGATTTTAGCATTCTTACATTTCCCAGATCGAGTGTCAAACTATAAGTTCGGATCCTAAAACACTAACATATGGGTTTCTCAAAAAATACCAAAACGGAAATGTAAATTCATTTACTTCAATAATCTATATTATTAAAAGAGAGAAAAAACGCGACCAGATATATTTGAGGAAATTTTCTATTTTTGTGCGGTTATACCTTTATATTTTAGCTTCAATAAAAATTTTGCATATATTTTACTTTTTTTGCGTTTATGCTCTTATATTTCGCCTCAATAAAAACTTTGTATCAATTTATTTCCGAATTTTTTATATACTCCGATTTCCGATTTTTTCCATTTTTATATATTGCGATTCAATATATTTTTGATTATTTTTTTCGAATGGCCGATTTTACTTTACGATTTCACATTTTGAATAACCAAAATAAAAAAAAACTTTAACCCAATTACTAATATTCTAGAATTATTATTCTTTTTGAAATTCTTCATTATTTTAGAAGATTATTATAATTGACAAATAATAACTATTATTCAATTTTATTATTTATATACATTTTTCTACTTTAATAATACTAATTATTATTTTATGTTACTTGAAAACTAACCCACTTTTAAAAAATTTATAACATGACTTTTTCGCATCGAAATTACAAAAAATATTCGGAATATACAAAACAGTTTTTTTGAAATTAATAATACGGTTACTATGTAATTATGAAATATATTAGGTTTTATTTTATACGACGATAAAAATATTTTATAAAATAAGACATGTTATAACGTTCAAGTTTTTCTAATTACTTTCATAAAATTTTAATCAATATCACAATCTTTAATACTTTTTAATCATTAAATTGTGATAATGGTACATATATATGTATTAATATATTGATATGTATAAATTTTGGATAATTTGTCGTAAACAAAGAGTTATAATTTTAGCAAGATAAATATATATCTAAAATAAATTATGTTCGTTATACAATATTCATTTCGTTTCTATGATTATTTAAAACTATAAAAAAAAAATTAATGTAAATGATTATTTCTGAATAACCTCCCCGCGCATGGCGTGGAATCATCACCTAGTTTGTATTATAATATTCAGAGATTTATAATTTACGATTTATTAGTTCAATAAGGATGAAAAAGTCTTTTATCGTTAAAAAGAGTTAGATATAAAAAACAAGTTTAAGGTATTTTCAAATATTCATACGTAGTTAGGATACTTTTCAAAATCTCCCTATTTTAGATATATAACAAAAAAGAAAAATTGAAAGACAATTTACATGTTTGGATATATCTCTTGTAAATGTGAGCAAAGAAAAAGTGGATCACATAGGCGAAAGCCAATTTAGTAGCCACCAGCAAACGAGGTGATAGGTTGTGGATACTGATTACTTGAGCTAATATAAACATCACATACGAAGCTATAAACAACATCGATCTGCACAAAAAAACCCAAGGGTTAGATAATATGTAAAATTTATATAAGAGGAAGTTTGACAACCTATTCAAGCAACAATATCATCGTTATCATCATCATCTATCCCAATCTACACTACGACTCATAGAAAAATTGTTGGGGGTTCTAGGTGGTAAGTGCATGATTCATAAGTAATCATGGCTATGATTTGTGATCTCTAGTATTTGGCTTTATCACAACTAAAAACTACACCTAAATTAATATACGGTTTTCTGCAAATTAACCCTCTGATTTAATATGATATGCAACGTAACCCTCCATATAGAGAAACCCCAAGTCAAACCATCGCGGTCAACCTGCAATACATGACATGCATATAGTGATGACGTGTAATAATTCACATAACTAATTTCCGTTAATGGTAAGTCGAACTGTGTTGTTTTGATAGAAGTGCTTGCTATTTTTTTGGTGAAAAACGGCATGTTGTTGAAAAACTCGATAAGTTGAATTCAACTTGATGAAAAAATCAAAATTAGGGTTCATATACATCAACGCAACCATTTTAGGGGTTTTGGTGAAATCATAACACTAGGTTGGGGAAACACATCTAGATCAATGTGGAAAGTCGAATCCAGCATCATCGTCGTAAGGATCGCGAGAGATTGTGTCGGATCGAAACCATGAGCTTGTCACCTCTTCTCCCCTGTAATTGAACCTACGAGTTTCGGTAAAATCATTCAAACTATAGCTAAAGGTTCTTCCCATTTCTCACCTAAAAATGCACACAAAAACTATTGATAACCCTAATTTCGATCCCCAAATCAATTTGAATAAAAGAGTACACGATCTGTTGTTTTTTTGTTTAAAAGAGACCAAAATGATGATTTTTGATCACACTTACATACTTAACGGAAATACACGGTATGTCCTATGATGTGGGTTGACCTCAACTTGAGGATTTGACTTGGGGTTTCTCCATATGGAGGGTTAAGCTGCATATCAAATAAAGTTAGATGGTTAATTTGCTAAAACTCATTAATATAATGTTCATATTATCTACACCTAAATTATTATTGTACATAAACATAATGTTTATGTATAATTTAGTACATATGTTTGTTAACATAATTTAGTACATGAAGATAAACATAATGATTAAAATATACATAATGTTTAAGATGTAAACATAAACATAATTTAGTACATATGTTTGTTTACTAAGATGTTTATGTACTATAAACATCTTAAACATAGTATGTTTATGTTTATGTACATTAATAAGGTTTAATGTTTATGTTTATGAAAACATCTTAAACATTAAGTTTATGTTTATGTATATAAACATAATGTTTATGTACATTAATAATTTAGGTGTACATAATATGAAAATTATATTAATTTAGTATAATTTCATAATTTATGTTTATGTTCATGTATATTTTTTATAGTACAAGATAAGGATCCACGTATATGCGGGATCTTAATACAATATTTCAAAACCCGTGTAAACAAAATAAATAACTAAAAAAACACTTTAAATAATATTATAAACAATACTAAGAATATTGATACAAAATTTTTATTGTAATATCTTAAACCTAATATAAATGTTTGTTCATCTTAATACACATATTGCTCACGTTCTTCCTTTTAGAATTTTTATTATATACATTTTATCTCAATGATTATAAATAAAACTTGTATATCAAAAATAATATATATATAAATATTAAAAAACTAACATCATTAGTATATAATCTTTTAACGAAAAAGAACTTTATTAGTATATAAATTAATTGGAAACTAACAAAATTTTTAGATGTATAAACCCATATTATTTCACGTGATAAACTTTGAGTACTGTTTTTCTACATATCACATATTTCAATGATGTTTCTGCTAAGACCATTAATATCGGCTGGAGGTTGAAAAACACCTCTTGAAAATATTTTTTATTTTTTTCGAAAAAAAAAACAGAAAAAACTAATCGCGGGCCGCCACGGAGCAATAGGGCCCGCAAAAAGTTTAAGAGGTGACTCTTAAATTAGAATTAATAGATGTGGTTTTTGTTATTGGAGGTGGACCGCACCGCTTAGAGGTGGGTGGGGAACCACCGATATTAATGCCCCTAAGGTCCTCTTCAAAGCCAAAGAGATATGTAATTGCTTGAATACAATTGTTTGGTGGGTGTAAACTGTCTTTCGTGGCTATTAGAAGTTTGTTTACTAGTGTAACATTTTCTGATTTTCCTTTAGCTTAAATAAGAAAACAAATGGAGTCTCAACTCCTTACAATACGTGAACATAGAAAGTGGAAACACTCAACTTCCTATAAACTGGGAAATGCATAACGTGGAGAATAACTCCTTAAGACTAGGTCTTTTATTCAACAATACTAATAACTTAAACGCACCGTGTCCTCGATCCTCTTTCTTGTTGACTGTCTTGGAATAAAGTCAACACTCTGAGCTTCCTCTGCTTCCTCATCATTAGAATGAGTTTCCTCTCTTAGCATCCTATCAACACTCCCGCGTTCCAAAAGAACCTTGCCCACAAGGTTCGAATCAAACAAGGGAAAGTCGGCTTGAATCTGATCGTGTGTCTCCCAAGTCGCTTCTTCGAGAGGCATGCCTTTCCAGTGAACCAACACTTCTTCAATTCTCTTGTCACCTTGTTGCACCTGTCTACTAGACAACAACTCTGCAGGTTCTAAGTGAAACTGACTCGAAGCACGTAGTGGTGGCAGTTCCACCGACGCGGGTTCATCATCGCCAAGGCGCTTCTTAAGCAAGGATACATGAAAAATTGGGTTAATTTTAGCTCCTTCAAGAGGTGTGAGTCGATAAGCTACCTGTCCAATCCTCTTTTCGATTTGAAATGGACCGAAATAGCGATTAGACAGTTTCTGGGATGTACGCCGAAAGACTGTTTTCTGCCGGTACGGTTGAAGCCGGAGGAAGACCCAATCACCCTCAGCGAACTCAACATCACGCCGTTTCCGATCTGCCAGTTGTTTCATTCTGTTATTAGCTGTTTCCAAGTGCGATTTCAACTCCAAAAGAACCTCATCTCGTGCTCGCATATGTTCATCAATTTCTTCCACCATCGAGGAACCAAAATCATACAGTGGCAGAGTTAGTGACTTGCGTCCATACAGAGCCTCAAAAGGGCTCATTCCCGTGGAGACATGGTACGTCGTATTGTACCAATACTCCGCCCACGGCAGGAACTCACTCCACTTTTGAGGCCTATGTGAACAAAACATCGTAGAAATTGCTTAATGCACTTATTAACAACCTTGGTCTGGCTGTAAGATTGGGGATGATAAGCCGAAGACATCCGCAGTTTGGTACCTGATAAGTGCCATAACTCGTTCTAGAATTTGCTAGTGAATATTTTGTCACGGTCACTAGGATTGAGCGTGGGATCCCGTGAAGACGAACAATGATTGTTACAAAGTGATGAGCGACTTTGGCGGCAGTGTACAGATGTGTCAACGGGATGAGGTGTGCTGATTTTCTTAAGCGATCCACGACGACAAGAAGCGAATTAAACTCATTCGATCGTGGTAAGCCATCTACGAAGTCGAGGGAGATATCTTTCCATACCTGTTTCGGAATTTGTACAAGCTGCAGAAGTTCCGCGGGGGACATAGTCTGTGTCTTTGCACGTTGGCACGTATCACAAGCAACGATGTAATCCACGACCACGCGATGCATTGACGGCCAACAGAATTGTCGTGATAAACGCTTGAAAGTTCGTAGGATGCCTGAGTGACCTCCCATAATAGTATCATGGTCCTCATACACGAGCTGTGTTATCAAGGGTGATTGTGGTGGGATCGCGATGCGATTGTTGTAGCAAACCTGACCATCGTGCCAGGAGTATGGATTGCCTGGTCTCTCCGTAGCTGCTTTCCCGATGCGTATCAAGTACGAGTCCGTTTTGGCGAGCGCTCGTAAATCGTCCCAAAGAGTCATGGTTGAGGCAGAGATCGCGTGAAGAACTGGACTGTCGGGAAGCCGTGATAGAGAATCAGCGGCTGGTTTGTTCTTCCCGGGCTTGTAGACGATTCATAGTCATATCCAACAAGCTTCCCCATCCATTTTTGTTGTTTTAGAGTGAGAATGTGTTGTTCAAGGAGGTATCTAAGGCTCCTTTGGTTGGTTTGAATCGTGAATTTGCGCCCAATTATATATGGTCGCCATGTTCGAATGGCAACAACAATGGACAACATCTCACGCGCGTAAGTCGACCAAGCCCGCTTCGTCACTCCTAGCGATATGCTCATGAAAGCAATAGGATGATCATTTTGAGAGAGAATAACACCAATACCTTCTCCGGAGGCATCGATTTGGATGAAAAACGGTTGGGTGAAGTCCAGTAATGCTAAAGTTGGTGTGGTGGTCATCGATGTTTTAAGCACTAGGAAGCTTGTTTCGCCGCGTTGTCCCACGTGAACTGACCGCGGCGTAGTCTGTTGGTTAATGGTCTTGCAATCAGCCCGTAATCCTTCACGAATTTTCGGTAATAACTAGTCAAACCGAAGAACCACGTAGCTCTGTAATGTTGGTAGGAGCAGGACATTCTAGCATTGTCGCGACCTTTGCTTGATCAAATTTCACACCATGGGAAGTAATTATGTGAATGAGGCACTCAAGCTCTTGTTTCCCAAAGTCACACTTCTTAAATTTAACGGCCAATTGTATTGTCTAAGGAGTGTAAACACTTCTCTAACATGGTGCAAATGAGAATTCCAATTCAGGCTATATATAAGTATATCAACAAAAAATACCAGCACGGATTTGCGTATCAACGAGCGGAAGATGGAGTTCATTAGTGGTTGAAAGGTTGACAGAGCGTTTCATAAGCCGAACGACATGACTAAGTACTTGTAGTGGCAATTGTGCGTACGGAAGGTGGTCTTAGCGATGTCGTTCGGATGCATCTGAACCTGATGATAGCCCGCAGTCAGGTCCATATTGGTGAAGTATGATGCGCCGTGTAGTTTGCTAGCATATCCTTTACCGTGGGTATGAGAAATCGATCTTTGATAGTTGTTGCGTTCAAGGCCAGATAATCAGTACAAAAACGCCATGTACTGTCTTTCTTCTTGACGAGTAGTACTGGAGAGGAAAACGGGCTGGAGCTGGTGCGAACCTTATCACTGATGAAATTGTGGGTAGATCCACTGTCGACCAAGGCAAGGAGATCGTGTTGGTCAATCTTGGTGTGCAGACGAAGTGTAGAAGGTGTGTCCCATCCTGTCAACTCGTGCAAGGAAATCTCAGGTTGGGAGTTGTCATCGTCAAGATGTTCATCCCCAGTTATATCATGTTCGCTTTCAATGATAAAAAATTGGGGTTGTTTGCAACAATGTCCATAAGCAAATTTCTCATCACAACTGAAGCACAAGCCGAGGCTTCGCTTCTTCTTCATTTCTTACCATGTGAGTTTTCTCGGCTCTGGTTGCGGTTTATCGACACACGCAGGCGTGGCTTGAGTGGTAGAATGCACGGTGGAACCATAGCTTGATGAATTAGACGTGAAATGTCTCGCATTACTCCCTCTTTTCTCCTTCTGGATTTGATCGTCACGGAGGCGAGCGAGATTCATGATCTCTGTCAGTGGCTTTGGTTTAAATATACGAATGGCACTTGAAATGTTGGAGTTCAAACCACCCATATAAGTTCCGACTAAAGCTTTCTCGGACCAACCACTGACTTTGTTCTGCAACTTCTCAAACTCCCGTTGGTACTCCATCAACGGACCCCTTTAACGGATATGAGACAGAGCCTCATCGAAGTTCTCACCATCTATCGGCCCAAAACGGGTCCATAACTTTGTTTCAAAGGTCTCCCACGGTGTTTGGTATGGATCCAGACCACAAGCCTTTGATAGCGATTGCCACCACTCGTTTGCTTCCTCGGACATGTGGTAAGAAGCAAAACTAACCCTTTGTTCGGCAGGATATCGTGATAGGAAAAGTATTGTTTGGACTTACTCATCCACTCCGATGGATCCCCACCACTAAACTTTGGGAATTTAAGCTTAATGTGGTGCGCGTTGTTCCTTGTCGATGCAAAGGGATTAACCGAATCGTCGGACGATTGGTTCCGCGGATCAGTGTCGCAGCTTCTTCGGTTTGAGTTGGAACCTCCCTCACGTGCGTTGGTGAGGTCCTGCATTCGTCCGATGGACTCCTCCATCGTCTTCTGGAATGATTTTCCCATGTCTCGAAAGCGGTTTTCGATATCAGATGCAAGTTTCTGCATCTCATCTTGCATCCTACTGAGCCCTTCTTCAAGTCCATCAAGGCGATCTTTGGTAGTCATTTTTTGTGTCTTTTATGTGTTTTTGTGTTTCTAGGTGGAATTGTGAAAGGAAAAGAACAAAACAGAAATCGAAAGAACAAAGCTCTTAGAGACGTTGATTCTCAAGGAATATCCGTCGTAAGATCAAGCACGGCTCTGATACCAAATTGCTAAGGTCACTATTCAAAGCCAAAGAGATTTGTCATTGATTGAATACAATTGTTTGGTGGGTGTAAACTGTCTACCCTTTTCTGATTTTCCGTTAGCTTAAATAAGAAAACAAATGGAGTCTCAACTCCTTACAATACGTGAACATAGAAAGTGGAAGCACTAAGTTCCTATAAACTGGGAAATGCATAACGTGGAGAATAACTCCTTAAGACTAGGTCTTTTATTCAACAATACTAATAACTTAAACGCATTGTGTCCTCAATCCAAGTATCTGCTTGGTGTCGTTCTCTTTCTTGTTGTCTGTCTTGGGATAAAGTCAACACTCTGAGCTTCCTCTGCTTCCTCGTCATTAGAATGAGTTTCCGCTCTTAGGATCCTATTAGTTTCCTTTCATTAGTTGATCTCCAAACTTTGAATCATTGAGTGATGCAAAAATCCTTGAATTGTATTTTCCTCAAAGAATAACGATTACTGTTGGATTACATAAACAATATATATTGTATTGAGAGTAGCTTTTTTATTATTTATTTTTCATCAAGTAATAGTATTTCTACTTTCATAAGAATATTATCTGCTTTAGGATTTCTAACTTCCCACTTTTGAATAATGCCAACTATTGTACGATGGTAAAGACAGTTTCGATCTAACTAATTTAGTGTGAGATAAGGTTTTGGCTTTTAGAAACTATGAAACTTTTCTTTTTCTCTATTTGAGTAAAGAAAAGAAGTTTGATGATAATAAATATAACAAAGAAGAGAGCACAATGAAATTTAATGATTTTATATATTTATATATGTAGATGTACTCGTGCAAAAATTTTGTTAGGTTATAGCTTTTCTTTTAGTTCATTTTTTCTTATTCCAATAGAAATAAACGTTTATTTTTCTAATAGATTTCTTTTTGGTCCTTTCTCCTTATTGGAATAGTATTGAGTCTTTCTATTGTAACAACATTAGGCATTTTAATTTTGTTATTAATTTCCTTATTAGTTTTTTTTTCTTTTTTGAGGTGTTTTTCTTTTGTCTGTTTTTTAATACTTTTTTCTATTTATTTATTGTAACTACAGTAAGCGATTTTTTTTTCATTTTCCCTTATTTACTTTTGTTTACCTTATTTCTTATTTTTTATTTTTATTAAACATTATTCTAACAATATTGAGTGACTTTTGTAAACAATTTACTTTATTTCTTATTCTAACAACATTCCTTATTTGAATACTTATTTGAATAATGAAAAATGTCGCGATCTAAATTAAATGTGAGACATGTAACCATCTTTCGAGTTAGAATTTACCTATGTGTTGAGATCATGTTAAAGACTATATAATAAGATTCGAGAAACTCACTCTACTTTTATTTTCTTTACATTTTCTTTTAAAGTGAGATACTTTCTTTTAAAGTGAGATACTCTATGAGATACAACCACTAGACCAAATCCACATCGGTTACTAACTTACTACTAAATATTTTGTACCTACGCCCATTATAAAGTTTTCATAGACGACGCCCCGCAGCCTACCGGTCTCGAGGTTTTCACCTCGGGTCATCTAGCCGCGGGTCGACGTCGTTCCGCTCGGTCGTGGTCTAACACTTTTCAACCCGTACCACGACTTCGCGTTGTGTCAGTCTGGACAGGACCTGTATCGTAAGCGAATAGCCTTAGTTTTAAAATTATGGTTTATACATAATATATGTTTACTTAAAATCTTATCCAAATTCCATGTGTACGACATGCCATTTGTTCCTAAAACTATACATAGTGAAGAGTAAGTTTTACAAAACCGTAAATACTCTAATACCGAAGGTCCTAAGATCACAACACAACTAGTGCTAAGATCGGATCAAGATGGTTTCCTAAAAAACAACGAGGTAGATTTATAAGTAACCTAATGTTACTTAGTGAGCATGGTATCTAATCAAGCAAACAAGCAATCCTAACAATAATACTAGGCATCTAAACAGTTGAGTAGGTGGTTATACTGGTTTTTGACGACTACGCATATTAGTCACAATATAGTCCCTAAAAGTTGCCTATATATACTTGGTCATGTCTTCTGTTATCAAACACACACATAAATCTCTTTTTATCGAAAAAATGTTTTAAAACATGTTGTCTTAGAAAACAAAAGAAAGGTGAGTTATCATTTAATAAGAAAAAAACGTTTTCATTACAACAAAAAATATGTCAAGAAATTTTAATTATATAGTAATTTTCAGAGGTGGATGTCTAAAAGGATTGATGAAGGTACGAGAAATATTTCGGAAGAGTTCAAATTCGAAGTGGATCACTTCATGACACTTTCAAATAGTCAGCCTCTAACACAAGATAATGGCAATAACTTTTACTTTTCTTGAAGTGTTTGCGAAAACGATAAATTTCTCCCTACGAAAAGAATTCAGAATCATTTATGTATATGTTGTGTTGTGGTTCATTGGATTCGATGTATATGATGTGTCCTTGAATCAAAATTTTAATTTAAAGGTAGTGCTTATGTGGACGATAAAACGAATTTCTAGCGTATGACATGTTAACCCATGGTAAATTGCCTTGTCCAGTTTGTATAAAAGATACAAAATCATTTTATCTACCTAATGGAAAGAAGACGTGTTGTTTTGATTTTCATAGAAGATTTCTTCCTCATGGTCATCCAATGAGAGGGAATAAAAACGCCTTCCTCAAGGGAAAATACGCATCTAGAGAGTATCAACCTCAATCTTTGACCGGTGAGTAAGTTTATTGCGAGCGGTTGGATGTTGTAAATCCTCCGAAAAGTGAAAACTAAGGACTTTGGTGGAAATGGCCACGAAAAAGATGCGTGGATATGGGAAAGAACATAACTGGCACAAAAATTATATTTTGGGAGTTGGCGTATATGAGATACCTTAATCTCCGATATAATATTGATGTGATCCATACGAAAAAGAATTTTTTGACAACATGATATCTTGTATATTTTGCATGTTTTTACATTGATTTATGCATTAGAACTAACACATTTAGGTTGCATTTAGTGTCATATAGGTTGCATTTGTGCTTGTTCATGTGTTTTCAGGTTCAGGAGTGCCAAAATGACGAAAAGGCGAGAAATAAGAGCTTAAAGTGGCAAAAACGACCATATCGGTGACTTGTACCGATTAGTTGTGGTCGAGACGCGAAGAAAAGGCGAAGAAGAGGCAAAGAAGGTCCTATCGACCTATGGTATCGACCAACAACTGGTCGATATTGGAATGAAACTCATACCGACCTATGGTATCGATGGAGTTTGGTCGATACTGAAGACAGACAAAAAGCTTCAAAAATACACTCGTTCAAGACGTTCCCACCGTTGGATCTTTATGAGGTGGTTTGAGATGATTTCAACGGTTAGATAGAAAGTTATGCCATTTTTACACTCGTGCTAACTTTAGCACAAGATAGCCACATATGTTATCTTTCATTTCGAGGTGGTTTGAGATGATTTCAACGGTTAGATAGAAAGTTATGTCATTTTTACTGAAGACGTGTCAATCTGCTGCGGAATACCGATTTGTCGTATCGACCAAATATGGTCGATATCGACCAAGTGTATCGACCAAATTCTGGTCGATATCGGCTGCGAAAAACAAAGAGAAAGAAAGGCCCAAGACGTTTTATGAAGGCCCAAGACGTTTTTTTATCAGATTGACTGATTTTTAGGTTTAGAGGTTTTTTGATTTTTGGACATCATCTTGGAGGCTACTTTGGTTTTCATCAACTTTTGTTCCTGTTTTGGGATTGATTTGCTTGTTCTTGCTTTGAGAATTGGAAGCATCATAATTCATGTAAACATTGATTTCAATAACAGAGTTTTTCTTTCCCTTAATCTTATTATTTATTTTTATGTTGTTCTTAATCTTGATTGCTTTGATATCCATAATGTTTAGTGAGTAATTTCCCTTAGGCAATTAGGTTGGGGGAAAAGGGTGAATCAATATTAGGATTGTTAAATGTCTTGATCTCAAACTTTACAAAACTTTAATCTAGTGTAACGTTCTTAATGTTTTAGTTGAATTTGCCTTTCAATTGATAGAACCCAGGAAACTTCACATTTGGGAAAAATGTGGAGATTCATGAACAATTACCCTAGAACTAAACCTAGCTTAACCGAGG
>OVAT01000241.1:0-10809 GCA_900406305.1 Cochlearia officinalis
AGCTTCTGCGTGGATCCATCATAGAGATTATACTGCAAGACAATCACATTATCAACACATAACCTACGCGCATAACAAAAGATACATAGGAAAAAACCAACATTACCACTATTAACTCATGTTGTTTCTACACTCAGAAGTCATAAAAATACATTCTTAAAGCACAAACTCTAGGTCATTTACACAGATAATTTTTAACAATTTTCGACGAAAACTCGATACAAAAACGCATTAGCTATAGTTTTCATCCTAATCACTAACCACAAGTAGCTAACAAAAGACTTATGAAGAGTGCCCTGTAAAATCAAAAAAAAAAATTTGAGTTTTAGGGCAAACCCATTAAAATTCGGAGTGGTAACATCAACAATACGCTCATGATCTTCTTCCATCTTGAAGAAAGGACAGTTCTCGCAACCAGAATCCCTAAACTGTTGAACAAAACAAACCCAAAATTACAACGAAAGCTATCGCAAAGAGAGGAAACACAAAGAGAAGCCATACCTGATCGTAGGTCTTGACGAGACGGCATCGAAGACAAGCCCTAAGCTCGTGGCCGAAACTCGTTGGAATCTGAGCAGGCGCTTCTCCCATTGTGTTGTATTGTATGTAGAGTTTTCTGATTTTTCTTCACAAAGCTTTCGAGGTTTTTAATAACGACGAGGATGACTTAAATCTGGGCCTTAAAATGGGCCCATTATATAATTCTTTATCTAAGGCCCATATTTTTACTGTGCACAAATTATATTACACTTTTTTTCTTTTTTATTTTTAACGTAAAGAATATTCATTTGTTTGGTACATAAGCAAAACAGTGCGTAACGTCCTTGACGTGTTGGCATCAATTTTAAACTTGTAAGTTGTATCGCACAAATTGAACCAGTGAGCCCATACGTGNATTTTTAACGTAAAGAATATTCATTTGTTTGGTACATAAGCAAAACTGCGTAACGTCCTTGACGTGTTGGCATCAATTTTAAACTTGTAAGTTGTATCGCACAAATTGAACCAGTGAGCCCATACGTGTCGGACCATTTGTTATATATCAACAACAACAAATAAAGAAGAAGCAAAACTTTTAAAAAATTTGACCATTAGCTATTTTTATGTATGTTTTAAATTAGTGCTCATCAAACAATTTATTAACCTTTTAAATCCTTGTTTAATGTTGGCTTTATGTGTATTCTTTGGTGTAACCCATTGATATTTGGTCCCAATAAGTTGTTTAAAATTAAAACCTTTTTTTAATTCTTATTTTGTTACGTACACTTCTCTACGAAATATGTTTGTATNCTTTATGTGTATTCTTTGGTGTAACCCATTGATATTTGGTCCCAATAAGTTGTTTAAAATTAAAACCTTTTTTAATTCTTATTTTGTTACGTACACTTCTCTACGAAATATGTTTGTATTCTTACAAAGAATTTCCGATTTTCACATCTTGTGCAAGTTTAATTTATAAGGTATTAAGTATTTAAGACTCTTATTATATTGTCATTACTAGTTTTTCAAAATTTGTAGAGATCTTGAAGATGTGTTTGGTTATACTTTTGTTTTAATAGCATTTTAACGTAACTTATAAAAATCAAATACTACGATTATACTAATTAAAATCACATAATATATATACCATTTTAGCACCAAATATATTTAGTTTTGATATCATCCGTTTTTATAGGCAACACTTATGTGTAGTAGATACAGTTATTGGTTTGATCGCCAAAATAATATAATCTTCATCTTCTCTTCTTTTATAATTTTCTTTTTCTCCTTATCAAGTTTCTCTCTCTCTCTTTCTCACCGCTTTTCTCCTTTGTTTCTGGGCTCTTCTTCTTCATCTTCTTCTTCTTCTTCTTCTTCTTCTTCTTCTTCTTCTTCTGCCATCGCCTTTTGCTTTCGTGGGTTTTGCTTCTTATCTGGTAAGATTTGGTTTTCTCTTCTTAGATCGTTGATTGATCTTCATCACATACTAACCCACCCTTTATCTATTAAGTTCGATTTCGATTTTTACGATTTGGGTCTTTTTTTCTAATTGAGTAGCGTACGCAAGTGACTATTGTGATTGAATCGATTGGGTTTTTATATCGATTCATGAGTTTTTGTAATGATCGGACAAGTTTTAAGTGTTAAACTAATGTATAGTTTTTTTGATCAATNTCTAATTGAGTAGCGTACGCAAGTGACTATTGTGATTGAATCGATTGGGTTTTTATATCGATTCATGAGTTTTTGTTATGATCGGACAAGTTTTAAGTGTTAAACTAATGTATAGTTTTTTTGATCAATTGTTGTTTGATGTTATCTGACTTATAGCAGCCACTGTCTTCTTCTAGCAGATCTACTTGAGTTTTTGTGTTATTGGTCTTGTTCCTTTGTGTTTTCTAGACTAAAGTGAATGTTTTATTTTTGCTTGTGTTCTTCTATAGAATATCAATGTTTGTGATCACTTTGAATCCTTGTGTTGTAAAGTGGCATTTTGGCGAAAAGGGCATTGTTTTCAGGTGTTTAGTATGGATCTAATGTGCAGTATGTGACTCTTAAGTTTTGTTTTTGTTTATGTCTTTTGCAGAATAGTTATATGGGCTGAACTAGGAATTTCATGGGAGTTGTGGATGATACTGAACCTCCTTTGAAACGTTTCAAACGGCTCGCTGACGCCTTCTCTGGTAACTCTTCTGTTAGAGGTAGTAGCGTGAACAGCTCTTCGGGAGGCGTGATGGCGAGGCCTCTGAACTCCCAAGGAGATGAGGAAACTATTGGCTCCAAAGGGGTCATAAAGAAATCTGAATTCATTAGGATAATCACTAGGGCTCTTTATTCGCTTGGATTTGATAAAACCGGGTCTATGTTGGAGGAAGAATCCGGAATCCCTCTGCATCATTCTATCGTTAAGGTGTTTCTTCAGCAGGTACAGGACGGAAAATGGGATGAAAGCGTTGCGACATTGCGCAGAATTGGTCTGCTAGACGAGAAGACTGTCAAATCTGCGTCATTCTTGATCTTAGAGCAAAAGTTCTTTGAGTTTCTGAAAATTGGAAAGATAGTTGATGCTCTGGGCACTTTAAGGAATGAGATTGTTCCTCTTCATATTAACACAAAGCGTGTACACGAGCTCGCTTCTTCCCTTATATCTCCTTCGAACTTTATATCACATACTACTTCGAGTTCAGGTAAAGAAAGTGTGAACTCAAGGTCAAAGGTTCTGGAGGAACTGCAAAACTTGCTTCCAGCTTCTGTTTTAATCCCAGAAAAGAGGTTGGAGTATTTAGTTGAGAGTTCCCTTCATATTCAGAAGGATTCTTGTGTTTTCCATAATACGTTGGATAGTGATCTGTCTTTGTATTCTGACCATCAATGCGGGAAGCACCAAATTCCTTCTCGAACTGTCCAGGTTAGGCTGCTTTGTTATACATGTTTCTCTCATGTTGTCTCATTTCTTTGCTTCAATGACATAATCACATTCTTTAAGCTCTCTTTATGTGAATGGTTCAGATCTTGGAGTCACATACTGATGAAGTTTGGTTCGTGCAATTCTCAAATAATGGCAAATATTTGGCTTCATCTTCCAAGGATCAGACTGCAATTATATGGGAGGTAATGCTGACTTTCAAACCAACGCTCTCCTGAATTTGAGTTTTGACTAACTTAATGAAACTTCAAAGTTTTGGTTTGTTACCTATTCTAATTGAGGCAATCTGTTTGCTGATTCACTTAGAATGTCATTTTCAGATCGATGCAGACGGGCACATTTCATTGAAGCATACACTTGTAGGCCACCAGAAACCTGTGGTTGCCATCTTATGGAGTCATGATGACCGTCAAGTTCTTACATGTGGAGTAGAAGAAGTTATCAGACGCTGGGATGTTGATTCAGGAGGCTGTGTTCACATATATGAAAAAGTCGGTATCAATCCCATTTCTTGTGCATGGTACCCTGATGGGCAGGGAATAATCGCAGGCATGACAGACCGAAGCATCTGCATGTGGGATTTAGATGGCAATGAGATGGATTGCTCTAAAGGTCAGAGGACACAGAAGGTATCGGATATTGCCATGACGGATGATGGAAAGTGGCTCATAAGCGTGTGCAGGGATTCCATTATATCTCTGTTTGATAGAGAAGCAAATTTTGAGAGATTGATTGAAGAGGAAAACATGATTACCTCGTTCTCGCTTTCAAGTGACAACAAATATATTCTGGTAAATCTGATCAATCAGGAGATCCATCTCTGGAATATCGAAGACGACCACCCCAAGGCTGTGTCGAGATACAAAGGCCATAAGCGTTCAAGATTCGTCATCAGATCGTGCTTTGGTGGGTATAATCAAGCTTTCATCGCCTGCGGAAGCGAGGACTCTCAGGTAAAACCCACTGTTTTCTTTGAATAACTATCAGCACATAAGAACATAAAACGCCGAATTTGCAGTCTCTGTCTCAGAATCTTTGCTTTTCTTCAATTACACTATGCTGGTTTAGGATTCAGAGTTTCAACAAATATGATCAATTGAGACAGAACATAAACACATGATGATAAGTCTGTCTATGTTTCCAAGTATCGAAGAATGGTTGTTTCTACGCGAGTTATGGTGACATTAGTGATGAGTTCGAGTTATGCTGACATTTGTGATGAGTTCTCCAAACATTTGGGTGTGATTTTGCAGGTATACATATGGCACAGATCTTCAGGGAAGCTAATCACAGAGCTACCAGGTCATGCAGGAGCGGTTAACTGCGTGAGCTGGAGCCCGACGAACCTTCACATGTTGGCTTCAGGGAGCGATGATGGAACCATAAGGATATGGGGACTTGATGGGACTAATTCACAGAACCAGAAGAAGAAGCAAGTGCAAGGAAGTAGTAGTAGCAATGGTGTGATTCACCGATGCAATGGGAATTGATTTATGCTTTTCTTTTGAAAACTACTTTAACAGTTATGTTGTTTCCTCTTCATCATCATCATCCTCTTCTTGTTTGCTTCCTTTGCAAAACAAGAAGAAGGCAAAAGCTGTTTTCAATTCTGAACCCTTAAAGTAAATGCAATTTGCAATATTTATTTATTTCTTCTATTATGCTTCTAAATTCTAATGATGTTTTGAATAGTAGCATTTGCAAAAAAAAAGCAATGGATGAACAAAGCTCTATTTTTTTATTAAAATATTATTAATTTATTAGGATTGTTAATGTATAAATGAGAAATTAACCCAAAAATATTAAATTTAAATTTAACAGTGGGATTTATTTGTTAGTTTATTTTTTAAAGAATTTGTACAAATTATAGATAGTGTTATAAAACAATTAAATATATAGACCGTATCTTTATTTGTATATAATGTTTAAGAGAATTCTAGAGAGATAAAGCTAGAGAGATGAACTGTTTCTTCATTATGATTTTGTTTAACGTTATGAACCTATTTATAATAAAAAGTTTACTTCAACACGAAGAAACTTATATAAATATCTAACTATATAATATAATATAAGTTCATCTTTATCCATATAATTATCCAAATGGATAATTATCGCAATGGATAATATAGTTCATCTTTATCCATATAATTATCCAAATGGATAATTACCACAATGGATAATTACAACAATGATTATCCAACAGATAGCTTGTACTTTTACTATTTTTTACACCTTTTTAAAATTCATTATTATATTATTTTCTCTTTTCAATATTTCCTTTTTTTCGGTTTTCATTATTTCCTTTTTTTCTAACAAAGGGGACTACAAAAACAAACGTTTAGCTACAAAATTACTTGTCCGAGTTCCGATCCGTAAAATCCCTAATTCTAGCTTTTAGAGAGAATGGGAAGTAACCGACCTAAGAATTTCCGGCGGCGCGGGGAAGACGACGGCGAAGAAATCGATGGTAAAGATACAACCACCGCGTCGAAACCTAAAAAGCTTCCAGCGACGGCTCCAAAGAAGAAACTCCTAAGTTTCGCAGACGACGAAGAGGAAGAAGAAGAAGAAGATAGACCTCCTCGTGTCACTGCAAAGCCTAAACACGTCAGAGATCGAAGCAAATCTTCTTCTCGACTAAGCGGTTCAGGATCTTCTCACAAACTTAACTCTTCTTCAACCAAGGAGCAGCGTCTTACCTCTTCTTCTTCTTCCTCTAACGTGCTTCCTCAAGCCGGCTCTTATACGAAAGAGGCGCTTCTCGAGCTCCAAAAGAACACACGAACGCTTCCTTATTCACGCCCTAGTGCGAAAACCGAGCCGAAAGTATTGCTTAAGGGTTTAATCAAACCTCTTCATGATCAGCAGCAGCAGCAGCAGAAGCAGAGCTTGAAGGATGTGGTTAGACAGGTTTCGGATCTGGATTTCGATGAGGAAGAAGGCGAAGAGGAGCGTCTCGAAGATGCTTTTCCCGATAAGGCGGCGATTGAAGCTATTAGAGCCAAGAAGGAGAAGATGAGACAGTCACTTACATCACCAGCACCTGATTTCATATCACTTGATGGTACTACTGCTAATCATTCTGCTGTTGAAGGTGCTAGCGACGAAGATGAAGACTTTCAAGGAGGTTTCATCGGTGCGAGACCGCACAAAGGTAATATGAAAGGTGTGTTTGATTTTGTTGATGAAATGCCTGTTGCTAAAGCTAAAGAGACAACGACAAGTAGTTTTGATGAGGATGATGATGATGAAGAAGAGAAGTTGTGGGAAGAGGAGCAGTTTAAAAAGGGTATTGGTAAAAGAATGGATGAAGGATCTAATAGGAATGTAAGTAGTAATGGAGTCGGTGCTCCTTTGCACCCACCACAGCAAGCGCAGACGTATGCTTATCATGCCGGAGTACCACTTGGTTCAATTCCAAACGTTTCTGTGCCCCCTATCATTGGTCCTGCTAGTAGTGTTGATACATTACCAATGTCACAACAAGCCGAGCTTGCCAAGAAAGCATTGCTAGACAATGTTAAGAGGCTTAAGGTATAACTCTATGAACTTGAATTCTGGTTATTTATTGCTCTGCTGCCTTCTTTTACGGTTCTATATTGCTAATGTTATTCTAGATGATTATTGGCTGCCTGGAACTTTTAATCCTACCTCACTGCAGGGGCTTTCCTATCCTCTCTTTCTATCGGCTAGTTATGAGATTGATTTGGTTATGGTATGTTGAGTTTGTTTCTGATGAACTGAAACTATCTTGAATTATTTGCCAGGAATCTCATGCCAAAACTGTGTCCACACTTACAAAGACTGATGAGAATTTGACTGCTTCTTTGATGAGTATCACATCACTTGAAAGTTCTCTATCTGCAGCTGGAAACAAGTATGTCTTCATGCAGAAACTCAGAGACTTCATTTCTGTTATCTGCGACTTCATGCAGGTACGTTTTAATATAATGTTGTATCTGTTATTTGCGACTTCTAAGATCTGATTTAAATTTTATTTTGCAGAAAAAGGGTTCGTTGATTGAGGAGATTGAAGATCAGATGAAGGAACTTAATGAAAAACATGCTTCAGCTATTCTAGAAAGGAGAATTGCAGATAACAACGATGAAATGGTAGAGTTAGGGGCCGCCGTGAAAGCAGCAATGAAAATACTAAACAAACAAGGAAGTAGTGCTTCGGTGATTGCTGCTGCCACAAGTGCTGCGTTGGCCGCCTCTGCTTCTATAAGACAGCAGACAAATCAACCAGTTAAGCTTGATGAATTTGGCAGAGATGAAAACCTGCAGAAGCGCAGGGAAGTGGAACTGAGGGCTGCAGCGCGGCAAAAAAGGCGAACTCGATTTGAGAATAAGCGTGCATCAGCCATGGAGATTGAAGGATGTTCTCTGAAAATAGAAGGAGAATCAAGCACTGATGAGAGTGACAGCGAGACTTCAGCATATAAGGAAACCAGAGATAGCTTACTTCAGTGTGCCGATAAGGTCTTCAGTGATGCATCCGAGGAATATTCCCAGCTTTCAAGGGTGAAAGCAAGGTTTGAGGGATGGAAGCGAGACTATTCATCTACTTATCGGGATGCTTACATGTCTTTGACGGTTCCCTCTATCTTTTCACCTTATGTAAGATTAGAGCTTTTGAAATGGGATCCACTTCATCAAGATGTGGATTTCTTTGACATGAAATGGTAAGAGCTTTTCATGATTTTCCATTTTTTGGTTTTATATAAACATACAACCTAAAAACACACTTCACTTGTCCTATCTAGGAGGGTTCAGTCTCTTTGTAGGCGAGGTAAACTCAGGATTTGCTTCGTATTTTTTGATGGATCTAACTCGCTGTTTGTGACAGGCATGGCTTGCTATTTGATTATGGGAAGCCAGAAGATGGGGATGATTTTGCTCCAGATGACGCTGATGCCAACCTTATCCCTGAGCTAGTGGAAAAGGTTGCAATTCCTATTTTGCACCATCAGGTACTTTGTTGTTGGGATATACTTAGCACCCGGGAAACGAGGAATGCTGTTGGAGCTACAAGCTTGGTGACAAATTATGTTTCTGCATCAAGCGAGGCCGTAGCAGAGTTATTTGCTGCTATTCGTGCTCGTCTTGTTGATGCCGTTACAGCTCTTACGGTAAGAATTCAGATTTGTTACATCTCTTGCTAATTTCCTGACAAATCTCATCGTCTGTTATGAGTATTTATATTGGACTAATAACATCTTATGATTCTTTTTTTATTCTACAGGTTCCGACATGGGATCCTCTGGTATTGAAGGCTGTACCTAATGCTCCACAAGTTGTTGCGTATAGGTTTGGGACATCAGTCCGTCTTATGAGAAATATATGCATGTGGAAAGACATCCTGGCGCTTCCAGTGTTGGAGAACATGGCTCTGCGTGACCTTTTGTTTGGAAAAGTCCTACCTCATGTCAGAAGCATTGCATCAAATATTCATGATGCTGTGACAAAAACTGAAAAGATTGTTGCTTCTTTGTCCGGAGTATGGACAGGACAAAGCGTCACAAGAACCCACAGGTAACAGATGATCTCTTTTAAGGGACAAATCATAAGTTTTCTCTCTCACAACATCATAGTTGTCATGGTTCTTATTAGTGAAACATCATAATTGCATGTTGTGATGTTGCATATTGTTTCCCATTTCAGTTACGGTCCGTTTGCATGTAAAGTTAAGCTATTGTTTTTCATGTGTGCCAATGCAAGATGTATAGTTACATGCTTGATCTTGCATTCTAGACACTCCCCTGAAAATTAGGAGTATTTGCCAGGCTATAGTCCTTAGATTTTCTCAGAATCTTACTTGCCTAAGACGAATCATCATTGTTTATCTACAATTTGGTTCACATGTTATCTTACAAGTTTAGCTTCATGTATACTAAAACGTTTTACTTGATTGTGCAGTCGACCATTGCAGCCTCTTGTAGATTGTGTTCTAACACTTGAAAGAATACTTGAGAAAAGGCTTGCCTCAGGAGTGGACGATGAGGAAACCACAGGTCTTGCCCGCAGGTTAAAGAGAATACTAGTCGAGATCCACGAGCACGACCACGCCAGGGAAATTGTCAGAACATTCAATCTCAAGGAGGCAGTGTGATAAAAACATTACTAGTAAGAAACTGAAAATCAACCTCCTCAATTTCGACAAAAAAGCCTTATTCAATTTCAGCACCAAGGACAGCTCTTGGGCACCTTGAAACCCAAATTTTCACCGAGGAATTTACTTTTCAATGCCCTTGTAGTAGTACAATGGCTTAATGTATGTATCCTCTTGAGCTTACACAAACTTGGTAGTACAAAAATAGAAGATAAGTACATTGAATCTTTGTTTTCATACAGTATGAGTTAACATAAATCAAATTGTATTGTTGTGTTAGAGTCATACATTATCAGGCCAAAACTCCCTAAAGAAGGCTCTTTCAAATTCTTTTTCCTGTGTTTGTTTTTCGTGCTCAATCAACTTCCTCATTTTCTTTGATTGTTTCTTCGTTTTCTTTGGCTCTTCCTCATCCTGAAAATTCACAGTAAGAAAAAATAGAGTATTATATATATATATGCCTTGGATACAAATGTGTGCATCAGAAACTATCAGCTTCTTTTTTGTTTGTCAAAATTGACATCAACTTCTATGTTGTGAAAACTATCAGCTTCTGTGTTGTGAAAATTGACATCAACGACCCCTAACAATCCGAAAGTGAATAGAAACTGACCTTTTCACTATGCCCAGAATCTGTAGCTTGAGGCTTTACAGCTTTTCTCTTGGTTGTTTCTTGAGCTCCCACTCCTCGTTTGTTATGTTTCGGCTCTGCTTGTACAGGCACCAATATTCCCTGCTTGAAAGAAAATAACAAATCATTCCTTTTAAAACANAGAGAGAAAAGTTTCAAACTGTAAACGAAACTCACTTGTAGACTTTCAAGTAAAGTCTAAAGCACATAAAAGATAATACACAACATAATAGCAAGAACATGAACAAGAAAAATATAGTCTTCCTTTTAAAACAGCTAAATAGTAGTGAAACATTCCTAGTGGATAGCGAATGAAACTGCCCTAGTAAATGCAATCTCGTGANTGAAACTGCCCTAGTAAATGCAATCTCGTGACAAGACATAAACCAGATAAGCAGAAGCGAATTTTTACCTGTTCAGCGACTCCGAGACCAGTGCCTTCCTTCCATCCTTGCTTCTTTAGGAGCTGAATATTCCAATTTTACAAAATTAGTTTAACACCCGCTTTAAAAAAGCACATAAACAACACATATAGAAGTAACTATCTAGCATAAATACCTGAAACCCGATGTTGGAAGATTTTATAGCAGCCCATGAACTGCTCGATCCAACGGATTCACCCATAGCGTTCAACACCTAGTTTTCTGTTTTCTTCCTCCT
>OVAT01000243.1:0-11987 GCA_900406305.1 Cochlearia officinalis
AAAAAATATCCTAAAAGCTCTCACGTCGCGACACGTATGCGTTTTGTCTTCAATTTTAATAGTATAGATAGAATCCGCCGAACAAAAATTATTCAAAAATATAAAGACTAAAACGCAAAAAAATTAAAAATATCCTAAAAGCTCTCCAGTCGCCACTATCACCACAGACGGCATCACCACAACAAATACAACCTTCACAAAGTGGAAACGTCAAGATAAGCTAATCTATAACGGTCTCTTGGGTACCATCGACTTAACAATTCAACCCATTGTATCAAGATCTACCTCATCCGCAGACATATGGAAGACTCTTGTCGCCACATATTCCAAGCCTAGCAGAGGACACATAAAACAAGTGAAGCTTCAGTTGAAACAATGGACAAAAGGCACCAAAACAATTGATGAATACCTACAAGGCTTCACGACAAGGTTTGATAAACTAGCTTTACTTGGCAAGCCAATTGATCAAGAAGATCAAGTTGAATTTATTCTTAAAGGGTTACATGAGGAATACAAGTCGGTTGCGGATCAACTTGAAGGACGTGACATCTCTCCTTCAATCATTGAATTCCATGAAAAGCTTCTTAACCACGAAGCAAAACTCATGACTACCTTTGCTATCTCCACAATTGCTTCTGTCTCGGCTAACACATCCAACACTCTTCCCCGCCTTTATCAAAATCGCCAAAATCTGACAACTAACCAAGCTTGGAGTCATGGTCTTCCACAAACACACTACAACACTTAAAAACAAGAAAACAAAGTCACAAGAGGCTATAAAAAAAGTGTCATATTTGTGGTGTATTTGGGCATAGCGCAAGAAAATGTTCACAACTTGGAATTCACCAAATCACTTCTACTTACAAGCAACAATAACATCAATCACCATGGCAACCACGAGCTAATCTATCACTAGGACCTCTCAATCAAGGAAATGCATGGCTAATGGACAGCGGTGCTACGCACCATATGACGAGCGATCTCCATAATTTGTCTCTTCATCACCCGTACCATGGCGATGATTCAGCCATCATTGGTGACGGTTCTGGTATTGATATCACGCATACTGGTTCACTATCCTTTACCCTCCTCTTCTAGAGATTTATCCTTAAATAATGTCATTTGCGTACCTAATATCCACAAAAACCTCATCTTTGTCTATCGTTTATGTAACACTAACAAGGTTTCTGTTGAATTCTTTCAGTCACACTTTCATGTGAAGGATATCAGCTCGGGGGTCCCATTGCTCCAAGGCAAGACTAGAGATGAGTTATACGAGTGGCCAACCTCACCATCCACCCTTAAATCGTTTTTTCTTCCTCTTTACCAAAATCTTCCTTAGTGGAGTGGCATCTTCGCTTAGGCCACCTGCATCTTCGGTTTTAAAAACAATAGTCTCAGTTTTTTCTCTCCCTTTTTACAATTAGTTTCTCAAAACTTTTTTTGCATTGATTGTTCTATTAACGATAACTCGTGTTTTACCACATCAAATAAACTTTTGAGTGCACACTACCACAAGCGGATGGTATGTCGATGTAGCACTTAAGGATCAAATTCACAAAGAAATTTGAATAGCGCACTAAGCATACAAGAAACTAATTTATCTAAGGCAATGATGGTTTTTGGTTTTAAATCTAAAAGACTACTACTAAAGCATAAACATAAACAAGCTAAAAGAAGATTTAAACAATAAGAGAAAACATCGGTTCATGGTTTGGCAATTGATTAGGCATCACTATGATTGGTCATGAGATTAGAGTTTTTATGAAGTTCAATCTTAAGTCTAGAAACACTTAAACTATGCTAGTTCATTCTCATGCAACTAACTTCTTTACTAATCACCTAATTGAACAAACTCTCATTTGCAACTAGTTAGTGACTAACAAGCATTATAAACAAGTCCAAATAATCACTAAACACTCTAAGAAACTACTCTCATAGTCAAAGAATGAAAAGCTCATAAAAGGTTTCATAAAGAAATTTCATCGAACACCTCTCGGGCGTGAAATTCCTGAGATCTAAACTAGCTTTCTCAAGCACAATCTAGCATTAAACACAACCTAATATGAAAGATGTAATGTTATCTAACTTTAATCATCAATACCCAATCATCGTATCCACCTAAACTACCATTCCATGAACCAACAAAGAAACTACTCACTAAAGGCTAAACACATAAGAAAAGAGACAATAAACATAAAGAAAAACATAATGACTTGCATAAAAGATAAAGATGTGTTTGGATTCTTCACATATCTAAATGATTCATGAAGCTCCTCACAAAATACAAAGGAGATAAGTTTAGAGAAGAGAAAAGAGGTTGCAAAAGAAAGCTTAGGGTTTTTCCCTTCTGAACAACATATTTATAGTAAAATAAAACGAATCGGGTCAACACGAGACAAACCGGGTCAAACCCGGATTATTAACTGGAAATGTAAGTTTCAGGGATTTGCTCCAGTGGTTTGGTGACCGCCAAAACCACCCAAACAAGCATCCTCGTGATCTTCTAGTCCTTGGTGTCCTCTCCGGCGGTACGTTTGGGCGGTTTGGACCGCCCAAACAAGCATCCTCGTGATTTCTTGCTTCTTTGTAGCTCCATATGCACTCTCATTGATCCTCTCTTTTATCCAATAAGTGCATCTCTTCCCAAACACATCCAAACTCTAAGAATCCCTTAAAATACAAAGAAATTCTATGCAAATGCATGATTACTATCCTAGGACTCTAAATGCGACAAAGTATGAATCTAAGCTAATGATGCCTAATAGACTACTAAATGATGCAATTAAGATATAAAAAGAAGTGTAAAATATGCTATAAAAAACTTAAAATCCACACTCATCAACTCCCCCACACTTGTCCTTTGCTTGTCATCAAGCAAACAATAAACATAATCACATGGAATGTAGTGGAAGAGGGATCTCAAAACGAAAAGAACAAGGTCAAGCATATGCAATATCAAATATGACTTTAAAGCTCGTGGAGATAATGCCCATCTATCATTAATGAGAACTCTCAATCAAATATTCATCATACACTATCACAAGTCTTAGCTAGATTCAATGTTCTTATCCACTCAATCTTTTATCCACCACTCCTTAAGTTCATTAATTAGTAACAAGTGGTCTCACTAAGAAGCAATGCAAAGAGTTTCAATCGGTTTGGGTAAGGTTTCATTTAAGTGGTTAGGTGTTTAGATGTTTAAAGGATTTTTCTCTAAAACAATCAAGTGAGTGTAAACATAATGAAAAAATAAAGAAGACTAGGAACAAATACGTACAAATCTTTAAATCCCATGTTCTACCGTCCTATCTTTCGCTCTAGACTACTCACTCTTTCGTTCTAGACTACTCAATCTTTTTTCTCTTTGCTCACACCCTTTTGGGCTTCTTTCTTTTTGACACACAAAAATCTTTTTCATCTTTTGCTCTCTACACTTAGGGGTTTTCTTTAGGCTAGGCTTACTCGTTTAACTCCTATTCTCTACCCTTTATTATTTGGGTTTTCTTTTCTTATTCTAGGAGTTTAGTCTTTTGTTTCAATGCTCTTTAGCCCAATTACTTTTCTTTTAAGTTTCTTCTAAGGTAATAACTCTTTTCTTTTGATTTTGGTGTTTAGACTTTTCTTTCTTTAGTAACCCAACTCTCTTTCTTTCTTTTCTTCATTTCCCTCACCAAATACTTAATCAAAACTTGATAACCACTTAGATGGGATGAGGGACTTGTCGTTCCCCGTACTTACAAATTTTTTGCTAATGCCACACTATCCGAAAAGGCCTCACTCAACAAAATCAATGGGGCTAGAAGGAATGGTCTAAGGGTTAAGGTAGGGCCATCTAAAGATGAGATGGTTATACATAAAATGAAGAGAGTGGTAAAAAGGATGTAAAGTTTGGATATAGATCATGAAACTATAATGCACATTTTCTAGCGATAAATTAATAATTCATTTAGGTTCTATAATCATGGAGTGACTTCAAATCAAATGAGCATTAAACAAGCAATATCCTCTAAGCTAAGAGAGTTCAAGATGCATAACTTCAACGATTGAAAAGATTCTAGCAATTATACCAAGCATTATCAAGAGGGGTTCACGTTGCAATGATTTTCCTAAATTCTTTACAAGGTTATATCATCATTGAACCTTAGGCGAGTCTGGATGTAACTTATATGCTAGAGACTCGATCTTAAGCTATATGAAGGCTTTTAACGAAATAAAACCAAGTTTTCTTTTTGTGTTTTTGAATTTTTTTTGTTGTTTTGAATGCATATAATTGTTTACAAATGCAATGCATGATCACACAATACTAAAACAAAAACATGATTAGCAACTAATGGTCGTTCTCCCACATTTAATTCATATCGTCTCGGTGTGAACTACTTAATGAAGTAAGGCCATTGTATAAAGATATAAAACCGAAAAATGCATATAGAAAAATGTGTGGTATGTACAATGAAAGTGAAAAGGACCATATAACTTGGCCGTTGTTGAAATTCATATATTTGGAGGATGTGTAGGAGCTCTTGGACTCCTTGTCGAGACATGAGAATTGGAATGAGCCTTTAGAGGCAAGTCGATGCGTGTTCCATGATCATTGAGCTCGAGTGTGATGGTCTTTGTCAAGAAAACATCAATCTCTTCTTTGCTCTTTTTCTTGAAAGTTGGAGTGAGAAATGTTTTTACCATTGAAAATGTTGTTGAACCTCCTTTGCCTTGACCTTATACTCAGTGTAGTCTCCTTCCTCATAGCTCTTTGGTGTTAGGATCATTGTGGACGCCTTCATGACCTCAAAATCTTGTTGATGAGTCTTTTCCTTAACCTTCTTTGTTGTGTGTTCAATGGTGGGAGGATGGGATATCTCATAGTCCTCGGTGGTCGCAAAGAGAGATGTCAAGCAACTACCATCAAATGCATCATCACTTTCTTCTTGTAGACTAGTCTTTGGGAGCTCTCTCTTCCCTTTTGACACCTCAACATCTTTCTTTGGTGCCTTAGAACATTTCTTATCAAGATCATGATTTTCATTGTAGAGCTTCCCCAATTGTTGTAAGTACTCACCACTTTGATCTACATTTATTTCATCAAATTTTGTTGAAGTTTTGGGGATGGAACACGACTTGGTTGTAGATGGTTTTATTGGATATGAAACCCTCTTGTTAATATTTGTGAGAGTAACTTATTGTTGTAAAAATCTATGGTGGCTTCAACAATTGTAAAGAAAGGTCTTTCTAAAATAAGAGGGAGTTTACGGTTTAGTTCTCCTTTCACAACCATGAAGTCCATTAGTATTGAGCAAATTCCAATCTTAAGAGGGTAATCTTCAGTCTTCAAGTTATAGTCTCCAAACATAAGAAGTGTTGAGTTAGACTTCATATGTGAGATTCCCAAATCTTTAAATGTCTTCAAAGACATAACATTCACACTTGCACCGGAGTCACACAAAGCTTCTTCAAACTTCTCACACATAGGGTACAAGTAATAGTGAACGCACCCGGATCTTCACTTTTTGGAAGTGATCTTGGCTCAACTGGTTGAGAAGGTGGCAAGAGGTTTTCCATTATCTCTTCAACCTTCTCCTTGTTGGCTAGGATCTTCTTGATATACCTCATATGAATTGGGATTTCAACCAATGTATTAATGAATGGTAATTTGATGCAAACTTTTTCCATATCACTTTTGAAGTTTGAGAAGATCTTCTTGTGTGCTTTCCTGTAAACAGGTGGAGGATATGGAAGTTTAGGTTCATAGACTCGCGGTTCTACGTTTGTAGATTCTTCACACTCACTTTCCCTAAGCGTTTTTCTTTCATCCTTGGTTGCTTCTTCCTTGACTTTCTCAACACTCTCTTCTTTACCCAATATCATATTGCAATATACTCCCCTTAACCGTTTTGAGATGGAAGAAGGTTCATTGATTTGGAGATCAAGAGACTCCACATGAGATGCAAGACATTCATTTTAGAATTAAGTTCGCTAGAGGAAGAGATGACTTGTGCAATATGTTCATCTACGACTTCCATGTGAGAGGCTAAGCTAGCAATCGTTCCATCTAACTCATCATGGATCTCATCTATCTTGTCGTTGATATCATCAAATTTTCCTCGAACATCCTCGTAAAATTTGGTTTGTCCCTCCAACAATTCTTTGAGCATTAATCCTATGTTGTTATCTCAAGGAAGTCGTGTGGAGAAAGAGTTCATTCGTTGATATCATTGATTGAATTCGTTGGTGTCTTGATTTACTTGCAAAACCTCACGTCTTTCACAAGTGTTGACCACTCTTTGACTTTCTTTTGAGATAACACAAAACCTTGCTTCCAACTCATCAAGTTTTGCAACCACCTCATCAAACTTTTTACCATTCCCAACCATGCTTCTTGAGTTCATATCACAATTTTCTCCATGGCTCTCAGTGTGTGGATGTTGAAATCCCATTTTAAGCTCTCCATACATTGGTTTGTCGAAGGCTACTATTAGCATACAAGCTCTCCCTTGAGCTTTTTGTTCAACAAAGACATGTTTACCTTCTTGAGGTTGATGTTCAAAGAGAGGATTAACCATTTTGTTTTCCATACCCAATCTCGTCAAGCGTGTTTGTCTTTCTCTTTGTCTTCTTTGATTCATGTACCTACTACCTACAAAACCAAAACACTCAAGAAAAAGTTAGTAACAAGTAAAAGAAAAATCCTTAGTCCAAATAAGATTCCAAAACTTAATGACTATTGCAAAATCTTCCCTACAACGACGCCAGTTTGATAACTCGTGTTTTACCACATCAAAAAAACTTTTAAGTGCACACTACCACAAGCGGATGGTATGTTGATGTAGCACTTAAGGATCAAATTCACTAAGAGATTTGAATAGTGCACTAAGCATACAAGAAACTAATTTATCTAAGGCAATGATGGTTTTTGGTTTTAAATCTAAAAGACTACTACTAAAGCATAAACATAAACAAGCTAAAAGAAGATTTAAACAATAAGAGAAAACATTGGTTCATGGTTTGGCAATATATTAGGCATCACTATGATTGGTCATGAGATTAGAGTTTTTATGAAGTTCAATCTTAAGTCTTAAAACACTTAAACTATGGTAGTTCATTCTCATGCAACTAATTTCTTTATTAATCATCTAATTGAACAAACTCTCATTTGCAACTAGTTAGTGACTAACAAACATTATAAACAAGTCCAAATAACCACTAATCACTCTAAGAAACTACTCTCATAGACAAAGAATGAAAAGCTCATAAAAGGTTTCATTGGGGAATTTCAGCGAACACCTCTCGGCGTGAAATTCCTAAGATCTAAACTAATTTTCTCAAGCCTAATCTAGCATTAAACACAACATAATATGAAAGATCTAATGTTATATAACTTTAATCATCGATACCCAATCATCATATCCACCTAATCTACCATTCAATGAACCAACAAAGAGATTACTCACTGATGGCTAAACACATAAGAAAAGAGATAATAAACATAAAGAGAGACATAATGACTTGCATAAAAGATAAAAAGGTTTTTGGATTCTTCACAAATCTAAATGATTCATGAAGATCCTTACAAAGGAGATAAGTTTAGAGAAGAAAAAGAGGTTGCAAAAGAAAGCTTAGGGTTTTTTTCCTTCTAAACAACATATTTATAATAAAATAAAACGAATCGGGTCAAACCCGGATTATTAAATGGAAATGTAAGTTTCAACGGTTTGCTCCAGTGGTTTGGTGACCGCCAAAACCACCCAAACAAGCATCCTCGTGGTCTTCTAGTCCTCGGTGTCTTCTCCGACGGTACGTTTGGGCGGTTTGGACCGTCCAAACAAGCATCCTCGTGGTCTTCTAGTCCTCGGTGTCTTCTCCGACGGTACGTTTGGGCGGTTTGGACCGTCCAAACAAGCATCCTCGTGATTTCTTGCTTCTTTGTAGCTCCATATGCACTCTCATTGATCCTCTCTTTGATCCAATAAGTGCATCTCTTTCCAAACACATCCAAACTCCAAGAATCCCTTAAAATACAAAGAAATGCTATGCAAATGCTTGATTACTATCCTAGGACTCTAAATGTGACAAAGTATGAATCTAAGCTAATAATGCCTAATAGACTACTAATTGATGCAATTAAGATATAAAAAGAAGTGTAAAATATGCTCTAAAACACCTAAAATCCACACTCATCGATTAATAAAAGTCATAAACTTCCTTTCTCACAAACCTCTATTATCTCTACACGACCTCTTGAATATATATTTAAATACAAGCTAGAGAACAGATCAACTCCATGAGTCTTTGTGGGCTATTCTTTAACGCAGAGCGCGTATTTGTGTTTACAACCAAGCTTTGGTCGTATATACACTTCTAGACATGTTAGATTCGATTGGCAAACTTTTCCCTTCACTTCTCTTAACCAAAACTCCAAATCACTATCTCTTAGACGTCGTTCATCTTCCTCCACCACTCGTATCAGCTCATCCACAGTCAACGCCGACAGCATCGGGATTTTTTCGCTCGGATTCTCATTTGAATTTGTCTCAGGTAAGTGAAAAATTAGTAATACTCATGATTTAACGCGAATTGTGATCAAGAAGAGATAGAAAGTGAAAACCGACCCCTAAACAAACTTGAACCATCCAATCCACAAAACAACTCCCAGGCCCAACAAGAAGCAAGCCCAACAAGAAGCAAGCCCAACAAGAAGCAAGCCCAATAAGCCACATAAATGACCAACCCATAAACCAAATATTTGAAACCCAATAAACCACCCTTAACATGATCTCTAACCTATCACCTCCCTCTCCTCACCAATACACACAAAACCCAATACCAACAAACATCCATCCGATGAAAACTCGTCGGAAAATCAACATAAAAAGTTAATATCCACTCGACATGTATGTTGCCTTATCCACCCACATACCACCAGAACCTCTAACCGTGAATCAAGCACTAAGAGACAAGATATGGAGAAGATTTATTTCAGAAGAAATTGATGCATTCGTTAGAAGAACTAGAACATTGTTGGCTGTAAGTGGGTCTATAAGAACAAGTTCTTATCTACTGGTTTACTTGCCAGGTGCAAATCGAGAGTTGTAGAAAAAGGCTACAATCAACAACTAGGTCACGACTACACCGATACGTTCAGTCTGGTGATAAAGTCAACAACTCTACGACTTGTCCTCGACATTGTTGTAACAAGATCGTGGCCTATTCGACAATTAGATGTCAACAATGCATTCTTACAAGGTACTCTTACCGATGAAGTTTACCTGGAGCAGACTCCAGGGTTCATTAACACCAATAATCCAACACACGTTTGGCGTCTACGGAAAGCGATTTATGGTTTAAAACAGGCTCCACGCGCATGGTATACGAAATTAAAAACTTTTCTACTAAGTGTTGGGTTCAAGAACTCTATGGCCGATACCTCCCTATTTGTCTTGCACCATGGTACATCTTTTTTCTATCTTCTGGTATACGTAGATGACATCCTGATTACATGAAGCGATGGCTCGAACATTCAACACATACTCTCCTTGCTTGCCGAAAGATTTTCAGCCAAAGACCCAGAAGATTTAAATGATTTCTTAGACGTTGAAACTCATCGCACAAATAAGGGTCTACATTTGCCACAAAAGAAATATATCCTTGATCTTCTTCACAATTACAACATGATCGATGCGAAACTTGTAGGGTTACCAATGGATTCATCTTCAAAGCTGACGCTAATATCGCGTACATCACTTTCTGATCCAACGAAATATCATAAAGTTGTGGGTAGCCTACACTAGGCTTAACATCACTTACGCGGTAAATCGTCTCTCTAAATTTATGCATTGTCCAACCGAAGATCATTGGCAAGCGGCCAAAAGGATATTAAGATACTTGGCTGAAACTACAACTCAGGGAATATTTTTTTCGGCAAAGAAAATTCTTTCTCTTCATGCATACTCGGATTCAGATTGGGCGGGAGATTCAGATGAACACATCTCCACAAATGCCTACATCATTTATATAGGCAAAAATCCATTCTCTTGGAAATCAAAGAAACAGGAAAAACGTAGCAAGATCTCCTATGGAAGCAGAATATAAAGCAATTGCTAACATGGCCTCATAACTTTCATGGATATGTAACTTGCTAAATGAACAAGGTGTTCAACTTCCAACAATCCATGTTGTCTATTGTGACAATGTTGGTGCAACGTTTTTGTGCGCAAACCCAGTCTTTCATTCACGGATAAAACATGATGCCATTGACTATCATTTCATATATACGAGGGCAAGTGCAACAAGGGATGTTAAGAGTTGCACATGTCAACACAAAAGACCAGCTAGTCGACGCATTAACCAAACCTCTCCCAAGAGCTCGGTTCCTGGAGCTAAGAAACAAGATTGGCATGGCCAGTGGTGGACTAAGAAATTTTTTTTACGGGTGTCAAAATTGCATAATCAAATTAATGGGATGTCAAAAACATAAATTACTAAATTATTTCACTAACAAACCTAAGTAATAATTGAAAATTTTGAGAATTAATGGGGTGTCATATGACCTTCCTTCTCTCTACATAGGTCCGCCACTATGTGTGGCTATAGCTCCATCATCTTGAGGGGGCGTGTTAAGGATACACCAAGATACACTCTTTATTACTTCCTTTTTTTATAGAACATTCTAAAGATGCATAAATTGACAAATGTTATGTTTCAGTTAAAATGAATCAACAAATGAATCAACTGGAACAGAACATATGTGGAATATGATGATAAAAAGGAAAACAGAAGCACGAGCTAAAAAAAATGGAAAAAGAGTTAGTCGTGAAGGTTAAGAAAAGGAAGAACTGAAGATAATGGAAAAACAAAGAGAGACTTTGGGTATTAATCAAAGAAAAGGAAATATGAGAGTTTTCCTTTTCATAAAAGAAAAAGAAAAAATGTCATATTTGTGTTTACCTATTTGTGTATAAATAGGGGTGGTTGGTCTTGGTAGAAGACTCACCACATTAGAGAGAGAGAATTCTTATTGTTTAAAGGGTCTTGAGAGATTAGGAACAAGTAAGAAATTCTTGAGAGGTTCAAAGATTAAAATACTTAATCGGTTGAACAATAGAATTTAGATAATATGTTTGAGAGTTTTCTTGTAAGATCACTTCAAATAAGATTATCTAATAAAAGGAAAAGGTTTAAAGAGATTCTCTGTTACAGTTCCTGATATAGTTTTGCATTTGATAGTTCTTTGCTTTTTCAATTGGTATCAGAGCGGGCACTTGTCCGTATTCTAAACAGGTGTGATCCTGCGACTAAAAGATGGAGAACTATCATGATCTTACGAAGCACTCAAGAATAATCCCTGATGATACTAATTACGGATTCTGGAAATCAAGGATTAAATCTGTGATAAAAGGAATTGATATACTAGCTTGGAGAGCAGTTCAAGAGAAGTGGGAAGATCCAACAATCGAGACTGAAGATGGTAAGATAAAGACGAAATCTGAAGATAATTGGAGCGAAGATGAACTCAAAAGAGCAAAGTTCAATGTCAGGGCACTAACTGCAATTCATTGTAGTGTTGAAAGAAAACAATTTGAGTTAATTCAAGGGGTTGAAACAGCTAAAGAGGCATGGGATATTCTTCAAACTCATTACGAAGGAACCAAAAAGGTGCAATCACAAAGAAAATACATGATCGCATCAAGATTTGAAAATCTAAAGATGGATGAACATGAATCAATCTTTGATTTTAGTTCTAAATTGAGTTCATTAGCCCAAGAAGCAGCTACACTTGGAAAGAAATACAAAGACAAGAAGATTGTGAAGAGGTTTCTAAGATGTTTACCGGCAAAGTACATGCCTTACAAATCGGCTATGACTGTATCTCTAAATACAAAAGACCTTAAGTTTGGAGAAATTGTTGGAATGCTTCAAGCACGTGAGCTGGAGCTTGCAGGATATGGATATAATTATGACATTGTTCCGTAGGAGATCTATGCTGCCTAATT
>OVAT01000244.1:0-11976 GCA_900406305.1 Cochlearia officinalis
TCCCCCCCCCCCCCCGCCTTGGGACACGACAATCCAATTAGAGCCGAAAATTCTGAAAGAGCCAACACATCCGAAAGAGCCAACATTCGACAACCATCACTGGATTTGGGACTCCATCCCTCGGGTCAGTCAGACATGCACCACCTACCGCCTCCCACTACCCATCCCCCTTGGCTTATCCGTCCTTTCCATGAGTCAAGGGAAGCCACCCCCTTACAATATATTAAGGTCATTTTTCATTCTGACACTAGTGCTGCAAAAGGTGTCTGAGGAGTCACTACCCCTCCAAAAAATAATAGAAATAAACTCTGATTTTTTGTATGCTTATTATGGTTAGTATAACCTATTTTGTGGCAAAAATTCAGAATTTTTGAAGCACTCTAGCTAGCTCTTTTGTATTTTACAAAAATCGGATCAACCGGGCCCATACGGACCTCTCTAGCAACATTTGATTCGTCTTTGTTTATGTATTAGAAATGTTTGGGCTTGAAGGATATGCTTCCACTTCGAATTTTCCATGACCAAACCTTATTAATAAACATCCTAGAGGTTTCCATTTTGAACTTTTCGAAAAATTTGAAAAAATGTTTTGCCGTGCACCGTGGTACATAGGTGTTAGCATAGTGGTACATGGCAGGATGCACCGTGGTACATGGGAATCACTTGTGCTCGACAAACTTTTTTTGGCTCTTTCTTTTTCGAAATTTCCACGACCAAACCTTATTAATATCCATCCTAGAGGTTTCCCTTTTGAACATTCGAAAAATATGAAAAAAAAGTTTTTGCCATGCACCGTGGTTCATGGGTGTTAGCATAGTGGTACATGGCAGGATGCACCGTGGTTCATGGGAATCACTTGTGGTTGGGAAAAAAAATTTTGGCTCGTTCTTTTTCGAATTTTTCACGACCAAACCTTATTAATATCCATGGTAGAGGTTTATCTTTTGAACTTTTCGAAAAATTTAAAATTTTCTTTTGCCGTCCCTTCCCATGTTACATGGGTGGTACGTACCGACGGCTTGGCATTTCAAACAAGCATAACTTTTTGTAGAAAACTCCGATTGAGGCGATTTTTGCGCTCACGCGTAGCTCTCCTGTAGACCTACCCCGGTACGCATCAAAGCGGCTGTGCGATTCCGATTTTCAATGATCGGAAACCTTGGTTTAGTGCACGTTGGTCCGTATCGAGATAACAACAGATCACCTCTTTTGTAAATTAAATAACTCCATTACCTAGAATCGGATTGCATTCATTCTTCTTGTAGGAGCTTGATAATTGAGATGAGCTTCTTTTAGAGGAAGTTTCACTAGTTTAGGAGCAATTTTGAAATAGATATGATTTTTGGAATGATAACACGTCATGCTGCTTCTCAAGATCACATCACTAAGCAACGAACAAAACTATACTTGACGGAATAAAAAAGCGTCTCGAGGCTAAAAAGGGGCTCCGGGGTGACGAACTAGAAGGCGTGCTTTGGTCGCACCGAACGAGTCCGCGAAGTGCAACAGGTCGAACGCCATTCTCACTATCCCACGGAATGGAGGCAATGTCCCCAACCGAAGCAAACGTACCAGGAATCTGACGTCTAATGCTGACTCAGCATCCCGAAGCAAACGAGGAAATGATGCTGAACGAACTGGACTACGCAGAAGAACACCAATATCACACCTTGCTCAGAATCCAAAACTACCAGCACCAAGCCGCGAAGTATTACAACCAAAAGGTCAAAGGAAGACACTTCGAAGAAGGCGACCTTGTATTACGCAAGGTCTTCGAAAATACAGCCGAAAGACCTATCACCAAGCTCAGAGCTAAATAGGAGAGCCCCTACCTAATATCAAAAGTAGTTCGACCTAGCGTATACGAAGTAATGGAGATGTGCGGCAAGGAAATCCCGAGGTCCGGGAACGCAATGCACCTAAAGATGTTCTACTATTAGACGAATAAAAAAGCAAGGCTGAGGAACACCGTCGAACGACGAAGCCCGAAAACGAAGACAAAGCAAAGCAGAAGACAAAGAGCGAAGCAGAAGGTAAAGAGCGAAGCAGAAGAAAAAGAGCGAAGCAGAAGACGATAGGCAGCTTTTCACAAGGCACATCTATAAAATAATAAAAATCTTTTCATCTTAAAATTCACGAGCTCCGTGCTCAAGACATCACGAGTTCATTACTCAGTCACACAAGCTCTATGCTTACAACCAACGAGCCCATCGCTCAGGTCGTCAGCCGATCTATACATAGCCACTAAGAAAAAGAACTAACGAACAAAAGTCGCGCTCCGTAAGTTAGTGACTTAGCAAAAAGCCCTCGAAGATTCAAAGCCGGTCCGATCCGCAGTCAGCCACTTACCAAAGGTGCAAAACAAGTTAGCCACTCCGCAAGAGTGCGGTGGACTGATCATCCACCTTTGCTGGGTAAGACTCGTCCCTGCAGTGGCCCAATCCGAAACCAAGAAAGCCGAGTACCTCGCACCTCCGAACAAAATTCCACATTTTTCCGGACGAAATAGAACGACTCATAAAAGGATAAGAACGCAAGTCAAAGAGGAAAACAAACGATTTCATTAAAAAAAAAGTGCGAACTACAAAATGAGGGAAAATAACAATTTCATTACACAGTGCGAACTACAAAGTCGACCCCAACAGTCGACCAAAAATCATAAAATTACAAAACAAGAAAACATCTAATTCTGGGTTCGGGTCAGCTCGCCCGCTACATCGATCTGCTCACCCACCACGTCGACCTGCTCATCCACCGATAAGCTTTGCCCGTTCACCCCCTCTTCCTAGACCGAAAGATCATCCTCGCCTAAGGACAATTCGGGAATGGACTCGATCCCAAAATCTTCCGGAAGCTCAAAGTCGGAAGTCGAGTACGACACCGTCGTCCTCGCCTCCAACCTAGCTTCGAGCTCCCCCTTCCTCATGCGAAGAGTCTCGACGAAATCATTCGGAGGCACAAGCTCATACTGCCTCTCGATCATACCAAGGGTATCGACGATACCCTTCAGCTGGTTCCAGAGAAGGAAGTTCTCCCTGGCAAACTCTTCCTCAGTAAGGAAATCCTTCAGAGTCCTTAGGCGAACTTCTGCAGCTTCGCGAAGCTTCCCGAACTTCTCTTTGGCCGCCTCCACGGACTCAGCTCAAGATCTCCTAAGGCGTGCAACCTCTTGGCTATTGTGAACTAGGAGCTTGTCATGTCGCTTTTTGAGAACCTCGAGCTCTCCAGAAACCTCTGCTTCAGCCTTCCGAACCAACTCAAGCTCTAAGACACGATCTTCGGACGAGGAAACCATCGCCTCAACATTTGCCTTTAAGCCGACATTATCGGGTTCAGCTTTTTCAAGCTTCCGCTTCACCTTCTTCACCGTCCTATCTCTCTTAGCGTGACAGAGCTTCTTCTTGAAGTCCTCAACCTCGACACGAGCCTCTTCCCTCTCTTTTTCTGCTGACGCCCTGGCACCTTCGGCCAGCTTGGGTTTAGAACGCTCGACGATCAGAAGGTGCTAGTAATCATTGGAGAGTTTCATCCTCCTATGCGCGACCTAAAACAACAGACAAATCAGGAACAGAAGAGAAGGTAAATACCGAAATATAACGAACTAAAACTTACCCTTTGCTCCAGCCGAGTTAGCGAAGCAATCTCTTCTTTCGAATACCAACGAGCTCGGCGGATTTTTGTCTTCGTGGCTTTAATAAGGCATGTGTTGGAGACCGGCACACGCCTCGCCATTATTGAGGAAGGGCCCTTCACCTTCATAGACAAATTCGAAGTCGAACGATTTTTCTTTGTCGCCCAGCCGAAAAACAAAGTCCCATCCTCTAAAGATGGGTAAGCTAGACGAAGTATAATCCCCATCGCCCTCCTCTGAAGGAATCACCGGAGCGGCCTGCTCGATCCCTTGGTCATCGACATGATCACCGACTGCAGGAACCGAACCAACCACTTCGCCGGTTCCAGCAATATCACCGACCTGGCGATCTTAGTTCTGCACTCCCTCTTCGGAAGTCACCCGCGTCTCGACACCTGTGGAAACACGAACCTCTTTGGGGACGCCTTCTCCATCCAATGATTGGTTCCCGACTACACCGACCGGTCCTTCAGCGCGAACCCTCTTGGCACGAGGGTCAATTTGACCATCTCCCGATTCATCACGAGCTCGCCTAACTCGTGCCTCCGAAGTTGTAACCCTTTCAGGGTTCGTCGTCGACGGAGGAGCATCGTCGCGGAAGAGAGAGGTGAGACTGCGAGAATTCATCATCTCTTGGTCACTTTTTTGGTCTTCTTGATCGAACTCGTCAGCAGAATCCTTGAAGTTATCCTGAGCTTCTAACGACCACGACTCTAAAACACAACCGAACGAAATAAGAAATCGAACAAAAGTAGAAGAAAAACATAGGACCGAAGAATAAAACCAATGACCTTACCTTTCAACGAGGTCCAGTAGCGTCGTTGTTGTTCAAGTACCTCGGTACACGACACTTCGGTCCGACGTCTCAGCTGGTCTTTATACGTGGTGTAGTCTTCTGGGAAGGGAACGATCGGGATAAATCGATCTGAAACGATTTAACAAAAAAAAGGGTTAGTTAAAAAGCAAACAGCGAAGGAAAAGACTCAGGGCACCTACCAATAACAACGGCCCATTTCGTCCGATATTCCCTATCGACGTCAATGACCGACGCCGAACTAATCTTGACAAAGAAATACTTCTTCAACCAGTTGGTGATCTTGACGTGACGATCCGAAGTAAGCCGAAACCCCTTTCGCCAACATATCGAAAATGTTCCCCGAAGCGAAGCGTTCGCCTGCGTCGTCGTAATTTCATCGAAGCAGGCTGGAGTCATCTCGAACCCTAGATCCTTGGCCGCCATAATCGCAGAGACCAAGTTTCTAAGGCATGGCATAGTCAGCTAAGAGATAGTTATCCCCCTCCTCTCGCAATAGGCGACCAAAAGCCTAGGTAGGGGAAACCATAAGCCAGCTTCGGCAAAGGCCGCCTCATACAGACAAATGTGTCCCGAAGGACAATGCCAGGGCAACTGGCCCTGCTCCGGTTCGATTATCTCAAAAGGCTCGGAAGCACCGGAGATATCTTGAATCGAGCCAAGCTCGTCGTCGAACCGACTTCAGGAGGCGTCGGAGTCTTTTCTTCGTGGACCTGCCGAACCGAAGGCGGAGGAGTAAATTCCTCATCTACGAGATGAGGAACTTCTATCTGTTGGCGAACAGGCGATCGGGGAGGCGTCTTCACCGAAGGATCAAACATAAATCCACCGGGCACCAAACTAATCTGCTCCGAAGATTGATCACGTGCAGAATCAGGTCTCAGAAGCACATGAGAATTTCTTTGACTTGTTTTAACACTCGGAGATCCCCTCTCTAAGGCCTCCAAATGCCGAAGGGTACCGGGAGATAAAGAATCCCCCGAACTCAGAGACGAAGAATCCGAAGACGAAGAGGAAGACATGATGCAAAAGAAAATTCTAGAGAGAAGAAAATTTCGAAGAGAGAGAAAGTACCTGAGTTCGCGCTGAGAGAATTAGAAGAAATGAGAGAAAATGAGAACTGAATTCAGAAGAGGACTATATAAGGAGAAGCGAAGGAAGAGGAAGGGACGCCATCGAAAATACGCGAAAAACATCATCATTGCAAAGCTAGGGACGTGGCACTCAATGATACGGCAAAATCGAGGAGAAACTTCTCAAACACACCAAAACCAACGGACGAATTGTTTTGTCTCCTCCGAAACGAATTGGGGAGGGAATAATGTTATGGGTGGGCCTTCAAGGCCCATCATGAATTGGCCCATTTAAGAAGCCCGCCACGTAGGGCCCACCGAGCTGAACGAGGCCTTATTTGGCCCATCAAGAATTGGGCCCATTTGCGGAAAACGACGCCAAAGATGGGTCTGACAACACAGTCCCGCGACACTTTACGATAGACCTGACAACAGCGGTTGCACGGCGCCGGACCAAACAACCCTACGATAGGGTACTGTTCGACGGCATGGGATCGGCACAATGATCACGCACCGAGAAACTCCGCCAAAGAAGGCATTTACTATAAATAGCAGTCTTCCTGTTCAGAGAAGAGGATCCGGAAGTTCAAGATAGAGAATCTACATAGAGAAATAACAATACCAAATTTATCTATCTTTTAGTTCGACATATTATGTTCGACATCTCTGCCCATATTCTTTTCGGCATCTCTGCCCATATTATGTTCGCTATCTTTAGCATAATAACAGTTCGCTGGAAAACCTATCGAACTATCTAAACGAACCACAATTGTCATAACGAGAATTCCGACCCCTTTTTACATATAAACTCCAAACCAAACTCGTTTACATAATTCCGAACTAAACCCCGTCTTAACTCCAAGCAAAGTACTTAACCGTTTTACCCCCACAACATCCATGCCAAACGATAAATCACCAGGACCAGACGGTTACACGTCGGAATTTTATAAGGGTTTTTGGGAGATCATTGGTGATGAGTTCATAATAGCGGTGCAATCTTTTTTGCAAAAGGAATTTTGCCAAAGGGTGTGAATTCTACCATTCTAGCTTTAATTCTCAAGAAAACAGAGGCAAGTGGGATGAAAGACTATAGGCCTATTTCATGTTGCAATGTGATTTACAAACTAATATCAAAAATCATTTCAAACAGACTAAAGTTAATTCTACCAAAGTCCATTGCGGGAAACCAGTCTGCATTTGTCAAAGATAGACTTTTAATAGAGAATTTGCTTCTTGCTACTGAACTAGTCAAAGATTATCACAAGGAAATAGTCTCAGCCATATGCGCTATAAAAATTGATATATCAAAGGCGTTGGACTCGGTTCAGTGGTCTTTCTTAATTAATGTCCTATCAACCATGAATTTTCCAAGGGAGTATATTTATTGGATCTCGTTGTGTATCACAACAGCTTCTTTCTCGGTTCAAGTGAATGGTGAACTTGCTGGATTTTTCCGAAGTGCAAGAGGCTTACGGCAAGGATGTTCCCTCTCCCCTTATATCTTTGTCATAAGCATGGATGTTCTCTCAAAAATGCTAGACAAGGCATCAGGAGTAGGATAGTTTGTATATCATCCACGGTGCAAGAATTTGAGCTTAACCCACTTAAGTTTTGCAGATGATCTTATGATTCTCACTGATGGTAAAACTCGGTGAATACAAGGAATTGTTAAAGTTTTGAATACATTTGCGAAAAGATCAGGATTGAGAATCATTATGGAAAAAACGACAATGTATTTGGTTGGAGTCTCAGAAAGGGATAAACAAGAGATAGTTGATCGGTTTCCTTTTGCGTTAGGGCAGCTCCCCGTAAGATACTTGGGGCTCCCACTTGTCACAAAACGTATGACTTTCGCAGATTATTCTGCGTTGATCGAGAAACTTCGAAATAGAATAAGCACTTGGACATCAAGATTTCTCTCATTTGTTGGTTGATTGAATCTAGTTAGCTCTGTTCTTGGTAGCATAACAAACTTCTGGTTAGCTGCTTTTCGATTTCCAAGAGATTGTATTCGCGAGATCGACAAAATGTGTCTTCGTTTCTATGGTCGGGGACATGATTAAAACCTAAGAAAGCAAAAGTATCATGGGAAGCGATCTGCAAACCAAAATAGGAGGGTGGACTTGGTTTGAGATCAATAAAGGAAGCCAATGATGTGTTATGTTTGAAGCTTATATGGAGAATTATCTCTAAAGGTTATTCACTATGGGTTAAGTGGGTAAAGGAGTACCTAATCAAACAAAAATCATTCTCGGAAGTCAAGGAAAACACAAGTTTGGGATCACGGATTTGGAGAAAGTTGTTAAAGTACAAATCTTTATCTAAATCTTTTCTCAAAGTCGATGTAGGTAGTGGAGCGCAAACATCGTTTTGGTTTGATAATTGGTCGAATATGGGATGTTTGATGAATATTGCAGGTCCGCTGGGTATTATTGACCTTGGTATTGGTAGACATATGTCTGTAGAAGAATCTTGCATAAACAAGAGGAGAAGAAGACATCGTGTTGATCTTTTAACTCCAATTGAGGAGGTATTAAACTCTAAACGGTTGCAACGTATAGAAGGAATCATTGATGTTAACTTGTGGAGGGGGAAAAGGGATATTTTTAAACCGTCTTTCTCCACAAAAGACAATTGGAATCATATTCGCACGACGTGGGATAAGGTAGCATGGCATAAAGGAGTTTGGTTCACTCATGCGACACCAAAATATTCTTTTTGCACTTGGCTAGCGATGCACAAGCGCTTATTAACAGTAGACTGTATGACTAACTGGACTATGGGACCTCCATTGATGTGTAGTTTGTGCTCCAACGTCATGTAGACAAGAGATCATCTATTCTTTACATGCAATTATACTTCTCAAGTATGGTCTGCATTGGCAAAAAATATATTCAAAGCACGTTTCTCTTTTGACGGGCAAACAATTGTGGCCTATATTTCAGAGATCCGGTTCATTTTCTGGGATCTTCTTTTCACTGGGACCCCACGCAGCACCACTTGGTTCGGTTTTGTGCTCTTTTTGTTCCACGAACCCCAAGCACCACCTGGTTCGGTTTTTGTACTTTTTTGTTCGAAGAACCCCACTTACCAGAAGCTGATCCCGTTTCTTTGTTCGTCTTTCCCGCGGAACCCCAACCACCAACATCAGGTTCAGTTTGTGGGATCTTCTTTTCTTTAACACCCCACGCAGCACCACTTGGTTCGGTTTCTGTGTTCTTTTTGTTCCACGAACCCCAAGCACCACCATCTTGTTCGGTTTTTGTGCTTTTTTTTGTTCGAAGAACCCCACTTACCAGAAGCTGTTCCCGTTTCTTTGTTCGTCTTGCCCCCAGAACCCCAACCACCAGCATCAGGTTTAGTTTGTGGGTCTTCTTGACACTAGAACCCCATGCAGGCTCAGCGTTTTCTGTGACAATACGATCCTTCTGAACTGATCCTGAACCTGTGACTGACGAATTGGTAGTACCTCGTGACTGACGAATTCTCCTATGCATATATAAGATATGATGTAAGAGAAAAGGCCAAGTTTCGAACCAAACATGGTTTGAATTTCCCAAACTTTCTGAGCTAAGAAGTGAAACAAATATTCGTCGGATATATTGTGCATATCCTCATTGACTTGCTTCAATTATTGCATCAATATATTGTTTTTCATCATCAAGAAGACCTAGAGCACAACATGCTTTTTTATAGGTCGGATATAGAATTCATTCAACCGTTCGTATATCCTCAAAACTTGTAGCTCCTTTAACGTTGTTTATAAGCATTCTTAAGTAAAACGCTTTCCCGAAAGATTGAGAGGTATGATGTATTCTCCCACATGACACATTTCTCTTACGTGGTGTCCACTTTTTTTTTCTTGTTCCATACAAAGTCAGAAGGAAACTCAACGTAAGATAATTTTTCGCATCTTCGATATGGCTATTTGTCTTCATCCACTCTAGAAATTGTGAAGTCTGATTTCCTTCTTTAGTCGAATATCATCAGCGTCATCATCTTTATCATAAGTGATTAACTGATCTCCTTCTAGATGAAATTTAATCTTTGAATATAAGCACCATTGTAATTTGTGTCAAAGCCGAAAATCCTCCATGGAGCTTCACGTGCTACAAACCTCTTAAAATATTAAGTATCATTAAATATTCATTAGAAACATGAAAAATATAATAAAATATATCGCAACTAAATGTTTTATTTCATCTATAACACGTTCTATAGTTGCATTTAATGATGATAAATCACTCCCTCGTGGATTTTGTGATAGTGTTGCTGAGATACGATCATTTCCCTTGTGCATGTACTTGAATAAATACTTGATTGCTTTTGTTTGGTTGTACGATTCAACATTTATATGAGCTTGATACTTGAGGATAAGTATTAGTTGAAATGTATCACAAATTGGTAGTCTAGAGAAGTTCTATGTATTATTTTGTAAATCGGGTAGCCATCTTTGGTTAAGCAAGTGTTGCTTGTAATATCTTTAGGGAAATTTTTGGTGCATTTCCTTTTTTTCCATAGAAGGCGATTTGGGATTCCCAAACCCGCATGGTCCATGTATCATAATCTCTTTCAAAATATTGTATAAAGTGGGACCGATTTTCTTTTTCCGGAATTTCAGCGTTGATGAAACTATCAATGGAAGTTGTAGTTTGCGGCTTTGATACTTTTTGCAAGAATAGTAGGATATGGGCATCTCAAAGTCCCCTTTTCTTGAAATTCTATTGTATATACAATTGCATTAAAAATATTATTTAGAATAAATTATAAGTGATATATTTCAAAACAGAAAAATTCATACATGTAACATACCCGTTGATGTAGGACCAAAAATTCATACATGTAAAAAACTTTATTATGTCTGATATCTATAATCAGATTATCCAACTTAATTTTAAAATATCAAGCGACAATATATGATATGTTTATTTCTTGGTCACCTCTTGCTTTTAGATACATTGTAATTTCTGGCTATTTCGGATTGCAAGTGAAAGTAATAACCAAACCACAATATCCAAAATGTTGACATACGACCATAGCGTCCTTATATTTTCTTGCGTGCATGATGCGCTTCCGATAACAGATGATGGTAGAACAACACGATTTTTAATCTTTGAGGAACTATTGTTTCCACTATCCGTCACCGCATATACGTTTCTGCATTTTTCAGCAACGTAAATTTTTCTGGGTAAGCTTTAAAAATCTAATCTGTTTGCTTCTATTATCGTTAATCCATCAACTAAAAATTGCTAAAATAATTTACCCGAGCTCATCAACGTTATAAGCTCACTTTGACGTTCCATAAGTTTTTAGGCAAAAATTTTCTCATACTTACTCTTATTCGAGGATTTTTGGAACTTGTCGTAGTCCTCTTTAGATGTAAATCAATGTGATAACCATATCCTCCAAAGGGAAACAAAAGGGGATATTGTAATGGAAGATATCCTGCATGGATCTCACGTATCATGTCTAGTTGTCTGTCCATGGTTTCTAAGACAATATCTCTTGGCTCCATTTAAATATCAATTTTTTTCCTAAATAAAGCTACAACTTCACTTGTAGTTGGAAGATTGTAAGTATCTACTCCTCTAGTTCATCTCGAAATAAATTTTAGTTCCACATTTGCTGATGGTGTATCTTCGAAACAGTATTTTACCATTTTGGGAACTTTGCAGTAAGGGATACAATCGTTTAACATGTTTTGGATATCTTCCATGATATCATCTCGCAAGTTCTTTTTCTCAGATAATGGATTTGTTCTCTTTTAACTGCAAGCTTAATAACTATTATTAGAATATAAGAGACGAAAAGTATAAAATTGTTATACTTGAAGGTACTAAAATGATTTATATCATACAATAGAATAATAACCTGAATGCCTTTATTCTGTTTTGATTTTCATTCTCGGTGTCTTGTATATACAACTAGTTGAATATAGGAGGCTCTCCTAGAACATGTAGTAAATTACCAATCTTATGAAAGTCTTGGCCTTGAAGTCGAAAAAAATTAGGTCCTCATCCTTTGTTCACAAATGTGTAAATTGTTCCACTCATAGATGTGAATGCAAATAATAAATTGTAAGGCCTTATATTCTCCATGAAATTTTTGCTTCTATTGTCACCTTTGAACATGAGATCGATAATTACTTGAGGAGTTTTTGGAGATGGTGGCAGCTTAATCTTACCATGCATACAACATAGTCAGAATTTTAGAGGGGGCTTTAAACGTCTCTTTTCGATTTTCTCGGTGTACCAAATTATAGCACCACAATGGTCACAATTGTAAATGTCATCACTATCATCATCATTTATGAAATTAGACAGAAACACTTAGAGATGCAATAGACTATTTGTAGTTTTAAAGAAAAACTACATTTGGGGTTCAACAATAAGTTTTGAATATTCAACGACGATGACGATGCATGGTCTGCATGTTACAAAAGTATATATAGGTTATAT
>OVAT01000247.1:0-11931 GCA_900406305.1 Cochlearia officinalis
TGTGAAGGAAGGGAGCAAATGGTGTAGTCTTGTGAATTTCTCTAAAATCAATATGTGCAAAAAAAAAGTAACAAATTAGTATGAAAATATTAAAATGTTAAATTATTTTATAATAGTAGTTATCTAAGATCGAGGGATGGGTCTTTATGAAACACAAAGGAATCTTGTTTGGCTAAGATTTTCAGAAAAGAAGATGAATACTTAATATTACGTATTCAATATTCCAAAAGAAGCATCGTAGTACTTTCAAGTGAAAAGTCTCTCCCGTTTAATGGGTTTGACTGATTTTTTTTTAGTTATTTAAGAATTTTCCTCCTTGTGTAAAAGAAAAGTTTGGTAGAGACAAAGGGAAGACGTGCAATTTCCTTCTTAAAATTATCAAATTTTGCTAATTCGACCTTAAATTAGAAATAAGTGCATAGTATTAGATACCATATTATATTGGTATTAGCATACTTTATTAGTTTTTTGTTTTTTTTTCATTTGTTGCAATAATGAAAGTGAATTATTTTGATGGCATATTATATTGGTGTTACCAAAAGATCTCGTATTTTTTGAAATTTAGATGCTCGTCTAGACTAATCTACTATAGAGAAGAAAGTGCCTATGGATAGACGACTTCTATAGCTTTTCTAATGGATCGAAAATAATAGTCCATATCCATGTGTGTATCCAAATAAATGTGATTTAGTTTCGCATAGCCGGATGATCGAAATTTAAACGCGATAGCGTTTCAAACCTGTTCGGAACTATTTGATCACAAACACCTGAACAAAACGCATTTTTTACATAACAACAATAACTAAAGATGGGCTTTAAATATTTTTTTAGCATTATATCTTTGTATTTTTGATTCGGTTAAGTTTCTAGTTTAAATTTTGTTTTCCAGCTTTGGATCCACCATGTATTCAACTTTTATTTTTATCTATGATATAATATATCAATCATATAAAATATGAGATGATATTTTTGGCAAACATACGAAACCAATAGGAAAACCTTTCCGAAACCTCTAATTTGTCTTGTACTTAAATAAGGAAAATTATTAAAAATATGATTGGATGATGAGAAAGACTTTGATTGAAAGACTTATAGTTTTAGAGTTTTTTCTCTGTTGACAAAAATGTATTGATTAATGTATTTCAAGGAAACTACCTTAAATTATACGTGGAAGACCAACAATCAAATGACTATTTTGATTTTCTTGTAATTGTTTAAAGTTTTGTTGTTTACTTTTTAGAGTGTATTAGTATTAGTATACTTAATCTATTGTATAGTTGTTGTCAATAGTTAATTATGATGGTGTATATAATAAACATATAATGTATTCATTCATCAATTAATGAGATTATCAAATATTATTTTTTCTCATTAATGAATGAATGAATACATTATGTGTTTATATACACTACTATAACTAACTATTGCCAACTATACAATAAACTTAATTTACTTTTTTCGATAATGATAAACTAAATCTACTAATATATACTAATAGTCCCCTTTAAGATGGAACTGAAATATTCAAAAGATTCATCTTACCGATAAGCTCTTTGAATTGTGTCAAATGTTTAATGAAGATATCAATCAATTGGAACTTTGTACGGACATGAAAAAACTGGAAAAGACTGTCTACCAAACGTTCACGAATGCTATGACAATCATTCTCAATGTGATTAATACGTTCATGAAACACTTGATTATTGGCTAAGCTGATGGAAGGGGTGTTATCACATAAAAGGAGAGTTAGCTTATCAAGAGTGACTCGCAGTTCCTTGAAATAGTTTATAATCCATACCAACTCATCTGTGGTCACATAGATACTTCTATACTTTGTTTCTGTCATACCCTTAGCTACCACTGATAAACGAGATTTTCACTCGTTTTTTCGAATGTCTTAATGTAGTCCGTAAGATGTCAATCTGAATCAAGAGCAATCAATGTATTAAAACTTATGAGAAATAAACTTAGTTTAAGCAAATCAAAGAGTTGTTCGTTTGGAGTTTTGTAACCGTGTAGCGAGAAAACGAATGTAAACAAGATTAAGGATTCAACTTAAAAGCTAAACAACCAGGTTGAGGTACTTCAACGGGTGATCAAACTTTCAGATTTAAAATTAAATTGCCATTTAACAAAGGTAACTTCAAGGTTTTGAAAACGTTTTTAGATTAATCCACTCTCGTGACAATGATCATTTTCCTATTAAATAAACTAAAAAAATATCTTGAATAGTTTAGTAATCGAATGACCAACTCGATCAAGGCTTTAAGTTTGTTACCAAAGACAAAAGTTTTAAGATTAAGTTCTAGACAATGATAATCCTAAGTTCAATCAACCCTTTTTCCCCAACCCAATTGTCTATTTAGATCTACTCAGTAATCATAATGAAAATCAAAGCAATTAAGATTAAAGAAAACATAAATAAATTAAAGAGGTAAAGGTTAAGAATTCCTCTGGCTAGAATTCCTCTGGCTAGAATTCTTGCATATCGACCACAGTAGACCGCTAAAACAAACCGGTACAACTGTTTTTGCCGCTTTTAAACTCGGATTCTTCGTCTTTTGCTGCTTTAACGCCATGAAACTTGAAATACACGTAACAAACCCAAATGCAACCTATATAATACTAAATGCAATCTAAATGAGTCAATTCTAATGAATAAAACAAAGTAAAATATGTAAAATATACAAGATATCAACCGCTTGTTGTTTCTAGGACTTCCAAGAGAGTAGAGATGTACCAAGGAACCAGAGGTTGATCGTCTAGTCTTTGACAAAGGGAATACGTGCTATTTCCCTTTTAACACTATCAAATCTATTATATAATAGGAGGATAATTTCTCACTTTATGCATCTACATTATCAACTTAATAATTAATACTTAATATTTAATAATTGTAATTGATTAATTCTCATTTTATGCATCCACATCATCAACTTAATAATTAATAATTAATATTTAATAATTGTAATTGATTAATTCAAATGAGGAAGTGACCTTGGTCTAGTGGCAGTCATAAGTCCACATGAGGCAGATAACACCATCCCACCCGGGATCGATTCCCCGCGCCTTTGATATTGTAGGTTTGGCTAATGGGCCGACCATTTGTGGCGACAAAAAAATTTGATTAATTCAAATTATAATAACCATTCAAAATAGTTTTATACCTTTATATATTTACTCATCTTCAAACATATAAATCGTATTGATTAATAACTATAAGAAAAAAAAGAAACGTAGAAATAAATAAGGAAAATAATCCAAAATATAAATAACCAAATTAATATGTCAAAACGATAAATTAATAAGTGAATTCATTTTAAAAAAATTCGACATTTTATATTTTTAATTTTCTTGGTGTTGTGAGCTTATGAAATCTAACAACTACACTTTTAATAATTAAAACTCAGACATCTCACTTTATACCTCCACATCATCATCAAAAATATTAAATACATAGTTAAAATTAAAAATTTGATAAAATTCAATTAATATTAATCAAAAACAAATAAGAAACCATTAAAGACCTAAAGTCATTTAATAATAAAATATCATTACATTTATATACAATTAAAAAAAAAAAATTCAAACTTAAATATATATATAGATAAATAAAGTTTAAACATTACAAATTTGGGATTCAAATACTACATGACTACACATATAAATAATACATAAATTGTTCTCAATAATCTTCTTAAACTAAATGTTAATAATCACAAAAAATATTCACTGAAAACATAACCGTCATATAAAATAAACAAAAACACATAAAAAATTTCTAATAACGGTAAAGAAAAAGTAACAAACTATGATGCAATTTAAAAAGAGGATTAAAATCTCCACGTAAAGCTAAAATAAATGTATGAAAGGACAAAATTAAATGATTAATAGTAAGAAAACTAAAAAGGATACACAACAATACTTCTCTTTAAATTAAAAAAGTTTGTAAAATTATAATTAAATTTCAGCAGATATCGATATCCTAATAGACTAATAGTTTTATAATAAACTAAAATATCCTATTGAAAGTTACACATGAAAATTGTTCATATGGTAAAATAAAATAGATTGTTTATATCTAATGTCAAACCAAAATACTTATTACAATACTTATTACAATTACAATAATACTTATCCTAGTTTTGTTAATTCGACGTTAAATTAGATAATAATGCATATTTAGGCTTTTGGGATTTTATTACCGTTTAGTTTTTTTCATTTGTCGCATTAATGAAAGCGTGTATATTCAATCTAGACTTTATTAATATCATCATTATATAAAGTTGTTTATGCAAACCGTGTATATTCGATCTAGACTTTTTTTTGTCACTCTGATATACCTATCCTATCTCATTACAAATACGATCGATGATTCCGAAACCTAAATAGGAAGAAGAGATGAACCAATATATTGGAAAATAATTTTCTTGCCACGTGCATACCGTGCCAAAAAATCCGCCTTCACATTTCTTTATCTTGCTTCAAACCGGAATGAGAAGTCTGAAAAGAAAGCTTGAAGATCAAGTAGCGTCTCCAAATCTGAGGAGAAAGCTGGCCATTGGTGAGGCATTGATATCATCCTCACTAGATCGATCTAGACTTTATAACCGATTTATAATTATTTTATGAAAATTGTTGACAAAAACTTAAAGATTAAATAAAACACATTTTATATTAACAACAACAAGTAAAGATGGGCTTTAAATATTTTTTAGCTTTATGTATTTATATTTTGTTTAACCCGCGCGCATGGTGCGGACATAAATAAATTTCTAAAAAACTAAATGAAAAATAATTAATACTGACATTTTTAAATGAATTCAAATGGTATTAATTCAAATTATACGTTAAGATCACAATGAGATAAAACCAAAATAAAAATGTTATAAATTATCCATAAAAAATGAAAAACATGAAAAATAACAAACTTCAAAAATGTGGTTTTGTGTTTTATGGTAGGCTTATATGATTTAAAATACAAAATTTGTTTTATTTTTATAGTTTTTCGCTTTTGAGAAACAATTATAATATTAATAGGAGATTTTACATAAAGTTAATCCATTAAATTGAAAATTTGTTACAAATGTAATTTTGTATGCTACCAAAGCATATGTTTTTTACATATTCTCTTCTACAAAATAACAAGTTTGGTACTTAAAGAGACGTCAAAAGTATATGTTCACAAACTAATTTGGTTAATAAAAAATAAAACATATTCAACAAAAATAGTTTTATAATAATTAAATAAAAATTCATTGATGAAGATGTTAATAATTATAATGGCTTTGGATTAAGAAAAATATAAAATTGTATGATGTGATATAAAAAGTTTTAAATTGACATATTTATAATAATAAATCAATATTTATCTAACATTTTAAACGAAGTTAAGTTTATAATATTTACATAAATATTAGAAAACTAAGGATCAACATGAATCAAATCATAACGAATGTAAACAAAATCAGATGAGGTTGCATGTAGTACCATTTATAATAATAATAAATTATTATATAAATTAAAATTCCCAAAATATTGACATCGTATATATTTTTAGGAAAAAATTGTTGATATTTTGAAATATTAAATTAATCAATAATATATAATCATATAAACCATTGAAACATAAAAAGAAAATCAAGAAAATAAGTGTATTTCAAGACATAAATTTACCAATTGAGTGATTTTCTTTTAATTTGCTATAAGGTGATCTTGACCTTTAAAATTACAATTTTACCATTAAATTTAAAATTGTCAAATCTCGTGAATGGTTGTCTGTAAATGTTCATATGTGAATGTTTTCGAGTGAATAATCGTTGTGAATGATAATTGTTATATGTGAATAATAAATAATATATGTGAATGAATGATTAATGTCAATGATATCAATGAATGATCTCTTTGAACGATTTTCGTGAATGATTTTGTGTGAATAAGAAAACCTCTACCGAAACCTCTTTCTTTTGTACTTACGAAAGGAAAATTAAAGGAAAATTATCAGCTGATGAGAAAGATGATTGTTAGAAAGAGAAAATGAAATCTTCCTTGTACTATTGAAGGACTTATAGTTATAGACTATTTATTTTGACTATTTTGATTTTCTTGTAATTGTTTCAAGTTTTGTTGTCTTCCTTTTTAGAGTCACTTTCCGAAATTTCCATATAGATTAATCAAAACCATCACACGCCAACTGCACAAGTCATAGCCATGTGTACGACTAAAAATCGATTTTCACAGTTATATTTTCATCGGTTTCCTCATCATAAACTTTATTTTGATAAACCCAATTTGTTTAAAAAGGTAAAATAAACAAATTGGTGCTTCAATTTGGTTCCCAATTTATTTTGTCATTTTCAGTGGTGCTTCAATTTTCATTTTTACTTTATCATCAAGGAAAATTTACTTCACTTAACGAAAATTTACTTTAAAATGAATAGTGTTGCTTTATATACGAAGATTTATTAAAATGAAGATGATGAACTTTTTCATTTATTAATCGGTCATTTACTTTTATGTTGTTTATAATTTCTATTTAAATAAGTTGTATGTTACAAATATACTCAACTATGTCAATTGATAACGATTTTTTTACCCTGAATAGTACCATCCCACACTGAATCCACCTAAACTATCAATCTCTACACGTATACCCCTAAAGTCGTAAAATTATATGATTATCCACACAATCTCATTAACATCTAATTAATTTCACATTAGGCCAAAATTGCAATTAACTTATTAATTAACCGTAACAAAATAGACCCGATTATGATTCAAATATAGCCCGATTATGATCTAAAACTATGGATTTAACCCGCTAAAAACATATAAGCCCTAGATCCGTAGTTTTAGATCGTAATCGGGTTAGATTCCAATCATAATCTGGTCTATTTTGTCACGGTTAATTAATAAGATAATTGCAATTTTGGCCTAATGTGGAATTAATTAGATTTTAATGTGATTGTGTGGATAATCAGATAATTTTACGACTTTAGAGGTATCCGTATAGAGGTTGAGAGTTTAGGTGAATTCAGTGTGTGTTGGTACTCTCCAAGGGTAAAAAAATCGTCATCCCATTGAAAAAAGAATTAAAATCAAAACAATTGAGATTAAAGAAAGCGTAAACAAATTAAAGAGATAAGGGATAGAAGAAATTATGTTATTGAAACCGAAGATTCCAAGAATTCTCTGGGATCCAAATGTCTCCAAAAACTTATATTATAAAAGCACACCTCTAAAAGAGGTTAAAAACAAGTTTTTATAGGTTTTGGGCGAATCCCTTACAAAAATAGGAAATATCTTGGCAAATCTAAAATAAAAGGAAATTAAATCTTTTGACGCAGAGAAGGGATCGATCGATCCTATGTAGGGATCGATCGATCGATGTGAAGATCGATCCGTCTTTCGCCTTTTCGTCGATCTAATTTTTCACCGTTTGTTTTGCTAAAGGTCGATCGATCGAGATTAAGATCGACCTAAATTTCGATCCGTGGTCGTTCCAAATATTTTCCTTTTTTCGCTTTCCTTGTCCTTTTACCTTGAAAACTCCATAAGTCTATCCTTAGTGTCTCGGGACGCCACTATGCCTTTTATTACCTGTAAAACAACTAAAAACACATAAAAAGACTCTATTATGTGGTTAAATCTTATGTTTAAAACGTTAAAAACGCCACACATCATGCCTCCACCATAAAACATCAATCTACTAGGTTGCATATGGTTCTTGACAACAAAACTCAAAGTTGACGGGACACTAAATAATCTAAGAGCAAGGCTTCTAGCAAAAGGTTACGAACTAGGGGAAGGAATTTATTTTCTTAAGACTTACAACCTTGTGGTCAAAACAACCACAATAAGAGTGGTGTTACACACAACTGTTGTAGAAATATAGGAAATTAAACAACTTAATGTCAAAAACGCCTTTTTACATGAAGATTTATAAGAGACTGTCTACATGATGCAACAATCTGATTTTGTGGATCCGAATCAACCAGATTTGTGTGGTTTCTCCACAAAGAACTTTATGGCTTAAAACAAGCCCCAAGGGTTTGGTTGACAATTTTGACTCTTATTGAAAGCAGAAGAGACCCATCATTGTTTGTTTACCAGAAGGGTCAAAGTATATTAATGCTTTTTCTTTATATCGATGATATAATTCTTACAAGTAATGATCAAGCATTTGTTACAAAACTTCTAACTACATTCAATGATGTATTCATAATGAAATATGTGAGTCATTTGTACAACTTTTTGGGGATTTAAGCTTGGTTTACACCAACATGATTGTTTTTGAATCATGAAAGGCACGCAATAGGACTACTACAAGCTGCAGCCATGTTAGATTGTGCTCCTATAACAACTCCATTACTCTTAAAATAGACAGAATGCCTCATCAAGATGAAGTGTTCTCAGATCCCACATACTTCAAGAGCCTGACAACGAAACTCCAATATCTTACTCTAACCAGGTCTTACTTACAATTTACAGTTAATTTGGTATGTCAGAAGATGCATTAACCATATGGATATGTCTTTACCCTGTTTAAAAGGGTTCTTAGATATGTTAAAGGAACTATACAAATGGGTATTTTATTCACAACTGCAAAAGACTCAACTCTGAGAGCTTATTGTGATAGTGTATGTGTTGGATGAAGAGAAACTCGACAATCTACTGGTGAAATCTTCACATTTCTTAGATTAAACATTAACTCCTAGTCACCTAATAGACAACCAATTGTGTCACGATCGTCTACAGAAGCAGAGTACAGTTCCATGTCTTACACGATGTCTTGGATATCATGTATGCTCAACGATCGTCTTAACATGTATAGTTGTATTATGATAATCTCTCTGCAACCTAATTATCAACTAATCCAGTCATGCACACAAGAGCACAAATTTTTGAAACTCATTATCATTATGCAAGAGAAAAGGTAGACATTTTCAACGTGTTATCAAGCATGTCAAGACATAACTTCAACGTGTAGGTACATAACTTCAACGTGTTGATATTTTCAACAAATTATTAACTCAATCAAGTTTCTACAATCTTAGATTCAAAATCAGTATGGATTATTCACCCACCTTGAGTTTGCGGAGGGTCTAAAGAGTATCAAACAAAAGCATCCAAGTGAAACGAAGACTTTGAATGTGAAGAGTATTAAGGTTATGGGCTTGAAAGAAGAAAATATTAAGATGAAGCCCAAACCCACAAATCAGTCAACAGCTACAATGATCATGTTGACTATAGAAAGAGCGGCACACACACACAATCCTAATGCTGCTTGTACCAAACATACATCCACCAGACCTATGAATATCCATCTCTCAAACAGGTACATTACCCTTGTGGATCTTGAGAATGAGATGTCAGAAGACTGAAGACCAAGACAAGTACTTACATCTCATTAGAGTCTCTTTAGTATAAAGGTTGTGCTTGTGATGTAATTGAACTTTAAGAAAATTAAGAATGCTTTTGCAAAATACCATCTTCTCTAAGTATATTCTTCTAACTACACAGGGACGATTTGGGTACGACAACAAAATATATAAAAATACCATAAGTTATAAATATAAAAAGGTTTATTGGCTATTTGGACAGTTTTTGAAAAGTAATTCAAAAACTAGTCCAATCACTATTCATTATTATTGTAAAATAGACCGTAGGGTCCACTCCTAGAGATAGAGAAATATGTGAGATGTATTAGAGAGGAGAGAAGTGTGAGATAGGTTTTGAGTAGTTTTGAAAAATTACTAAAAATGATATTATCCTTTTCTCTCTTTCTCTCACTTTCTCTCACTTTCTCTCTCTTTCTTTCGCTTTCTTTCATTTTCTCTCACTTTCTCCCACTTTCTCCCACTTTCTCAGTTTCTCTTTCTCTCACTTACTTTCTCTCACTTTCTCTTCTCTCTCTCTTTCTTTTTTTTCTTTCTTTTTTTTCCTCTCTCTTCCTATCAAGAACTTTACGAGTTAACTCGGTAAATTCCAGTAATCGTACGGCGGTTCCAGCGGATGTACAATATCCTCATGTACACCTTCGTCTATACAGATAAAAAACGTTCGAAAATTGTCCACTAGACTCGTAATCCAACAATCCAGTGAATTTGGTATAATTATCCACTGGACATTTAAAATCCATTGTTATATATTTTTGTATGATAATACAGTGGACAATCAGTAGACAATCCAGTGGAAAGTCAGTAGACAATCCAGTGGACAGTCTGTAGACAATCCAGTGGACCGTCAGTGGACAAGCCATTGGACATTCACTGAATGTACACTAGATTTACAAACAAATGTTGTCCGACTGTACATTGGATTGTTCGTTGGATTCTACAAGTGAATCTGTATACGAATTAAAGCCAGTTAAAACGAGAAAGAGAAATAAAAAATAAAAAAGAGAGAATAGAGAAGAGAAGAGAAAGAAAAAAAGAAGAAGAAGAGGGAGAAGGAGAAGTGAAACAAGAGGAAAAGAAGTGAAACAAAAGAAAGATGAGAGGAGAGAGTGGTGAAAAGAAAAGAGAGGAAGAAGATGAATATAGGATGACATTTTGGTAAATAACATAATAAATATGCCCAGAATGGTCAGCTCATAAAATCCAAGAAGTGTATGACGTGGACCCTAAGGACTAGTTTGCTAATTATGAATAGTGAGTGGTATTATTTTTAATTACTTTACAAAAAACTGTCCATTCACCTAAATATTTCTATAAAAAATCACATAAATCACCATTTAAAATAAGTTTCAACTTATTATCTTAAATAAACATAAAGAACTAAAGAACTAGTTCACAATAGATTATTTGTCTCACATTGGAACATTAGATGAGAGTTTTCTAATATATAAGGCGAGTCTAACCTAAAACTATTGCGAGGCCTTTTGGAAAGGAAACATGAGCAAAGTTGTGCGGGTCTTAGCGTTCAAAGCGGAGAATATCACATTAAGGAAATATTAGAATCAAAAAGTAACGGATCGACCGGATCGGGGTTGTTACAAAGTTGTATCATAGTCGGCTGTCGCTCTAGTTCTGACCTAAAGGGACGATTGTCTGGTAACATGGTGCGCAACGAGGATGTTGCGTGTTTGACTGGGGTGAATTGACACATTCGTTTTTACATTGGAACTTAAAAAGTAAGGACCGATCGGGTCAGAGTCGTTACAAAGACTTGCTAAGTTCCAACAAAATTCTCGTATTAGCTTGTATCTCATTTGTCCAAATATCCTAGCCATCCCGATATTCGAGATCTTCGAAGTCATACTTTTATCAACGAAGGTGTTACTTACTTCAAGTCTCTATGGAAAATCCTAAACGGTGAATCTTGGTGAAGATATATAATTCATTTAGCAAATCTCTTTTGACAATTTAACTTAGCGCATCGGGTTTTGTCTACAAATCGACAACAACAACCTAAAACATGTTAAACTATATTTACTTAACAAAAAAAAAATAAGTTTTGTATATAGCAACAAGTTGGGTAAAGGAAATTCTCTAGAAAAGATAGATTTTCGGTAAGCGTAAAGATCTAAATTTAAGTCTCATGTGTGTAGTTGGAGTTCAAGTCCCCTTATTTTTAGAAAAATCGAGATTAACTTGTGAAAAAGTATGCCTTGTATGATTAATTCACGTGTTTTTTTGTTGTCACAGAAATATTCCATTAAAACTTAAACTTGTTCAACAACATACAAAGATAGAGCCCTCTTGGCTAGTGAGTCTGCTAACAGATTAGCTTCTCTTGGGATAAATTTAAAAACAACTCTCTCAAAGAGGGGGCAAATCTCGGCTATATCAGCTAAGATGCCGTAGAGGAGAGAAAAGGTTAAGCCTTTGTTGATGGCTTTAATGAGTTGCAGTGAATCCGACTCCACTGTAAGATTAATTCACGTGTTATGAGATCGAATTAGTTATGTATATTATTTTTATTAATGGC
>OVAT01000248.1:0-11555 GCA_900406305.1 Cochlearia officinalis
TATTAGGCCAGAATCTCATGTTTTTACCGACGGTTGTTGTCGGAAAAGTTACGAGGAAGAGGAAAGTTGTAATTGCCACGAGGACTATGGAGAGTTTCATTGTTTTTTTATTTTTGCGATGATGGAGTTTGTGTGTGTGTTGTATAAGCAAATGGGATGAATTAGTAAGTAGGGTTATGTATATATAGTAGGATTATGATATAATATGTTTGTTTTTTTTGGTTAAAAAAAATTGTTTTATTTTGTTTAGGGTTTATAAATTCCGTATCTTGAAGCTTAATATCTTTCAAAGATTTGAGTTTTTTTTAACACAATTATCTCTACAAAATCACAATGGATATTCTTAGCGAATATGAGGGAAAATAACGAAAATGTGTGGTATATTTTTTTTACTGATAGTCTGATATCAATATTGTTTAGAGCATCTCCTAAAACTTATGAAGGATTCTCAAATCTCAACTATTTTTTAAACAAATTATATTATATTTTTATTATTTTATTTTAAAACTACTGAAAATTAGAAAATTAGAAAATTATTTCGAAACCTCTTGCTGGAAAATAAACTATAGGTACTAATTAATCAACTAAAAATAATGCTTGGATAGTTTTGTGTCAAGGTAAAAGTATATTTGGGCCCATTTATTATATTGTTAAAAACTTATAAAATAATCTGAAGCCCAAACTTTTAAAAACGACGTAGTATTTGAAATCCAGATAACCCGACCAATATTTTTGACATTCCGGTTCAATCCATTTCTTCCTCGATCCGGTTTAATCTTTTCGATTTTTCTTTTCTGATCTCACTCTGTTTCTCCCAAAAACCTTCATATGCTAAACATACAGATCTGAAACTCAAACTAATCACACTCGGATCTACAAATCAGGTAAACCAAAAAACCAACAATTCAAAGGCTATATTCGAATTTTTCCCCATTTTTTTTTNTTTTTTTTTGAATTTCAAATCAGTAGTTACCAGATCCTAGATCGTAATTGCTTTCACACGGTGAGATCAGCTATGGAGTGGGCAACGGTGCAGCATCTGGATCTGCGACACGTAGGTCGCGGCGTCAGCAAGCCTCTTCAGCCTCACACGGCGGCGTTTCATCCTACTCAGGCCGTTATCGCCGTCGCCGTCGGCTCTCACATCATGGGTAAACATTAAACAATCTCAGCTGTTTGTTTTGTGGCGTTTTTGCGTGTGAGAATGTTTCGATTTCATGTGTTGTGATTGTTGCGATTTCGCTTCTATTTGCCTGTTTTGTGGCGTTTTTGCGTGTGAGAATGTTTTGGTTTCATGTTTTGTGATTGTTGCGACGATGAATTTTATTTGGATGCAGAGTTTGATGCATTAACGGGATGTAAGATTGCGTCTATCGACATTGGTTCACCAGCTGTTAGGATGTTGTATAGTCCTACTAGTAGCAATGCTGTTGTAGCCATTCTTGAGGTTAGTGTTAAGCTTACTGTTTTTTTCGTTTCGATCGTATACTGTATGTATACTACTTTTGGTTAGATTGGTGTTGTTTTAGCTACTGTTTTGGATTGTTTTAGGATTGTACAATAAGGTCTTGTGATTTCGAGACGGAGCAGACTTGTGTATTGCATTCGCCTGAGAAGAGGAGTGAGCATATTTCCTCTGATACAGAAGTTCATCTTGCGGTGACTCCGCTCCAACCCGTTGTGTTTTTTGGATTCCCAAAGAGAATGAGCGTGACAGGTTAGATTCTCAGAGTTCTCTTATAGTGGGAGATTATGTTTTTTCCATTCTCTGATTGCCAATTATCGTTCTTTCTGTAGTTGTTGGAACTGTTGAAGGTGGAAGAGCTCCGACAAAAATTAAGACAGACCTGAAGAAACCAATTGTGAACATTGCTTGCCATCCTCGGCTTCCTGTTCTGGTATGATGCAACATCCAGGTTTAGAGTTTTGCTGGACACATGCTTACTTTGTTTGTTTAATGTTGTGTCTATTCAGTATGTAGCATATGCAGAAGGGTTGATACGAGCTTATAACATTCATACTTATGCTGTTCACTATACACTACAACGTAAGTAAAGGAGGATCTCATTCATTGTCTTTATTTCTCCCTCTTGAGGTATCGTAAACATTAGCTAATACTTAGACTAAATCTGTGTTATCCTTGCAGTTGATAATACTATTAAACTCATCGGCGCCAGTGCTTTTGCTTTTCACCCGACACTTGAATGGATTTTTGTTGGAGATAGGAGGGGTACACTTTTAGCGTGGGATGTTTCAACAGAAAGACCTAATATGATTGGAATGTAAGTAAAAATTTCATTGCGTTCACCAGACATGAATTTCTATCTCTTCTTTCCCGTAGTAGTTCATTTTTGATTGTTTTGTTTTGGTACTACTGCAGTACACAAGTGGGCTCGCAGCCCATTACTTCAATATCTTGGCTTCCTATGTTGCGTGTACTTGTCACTGTGTCCAAGGATGGATCTCTTCAAGTATGGAAGACACGGGTTATAATAAACCCCAACAGGCCTTCGACACAAACTAACTTTTTTGAGCCTGCTGGTAAGTGTGAATAAAGTGGATTTACAGACAAGAAAATGTATTTTCGTACCTAGTATAGGAATAATTCCCATGTTTTGGTTTGGAAACTGTGGTTTTACGTGTAGCACTATCCTTTTTCTTCTGCAGCTATGGAATCAATAGACATTCCTCGAATTCTCTCTCAACAGGGTGGGGAAGCTGTTTACCCTTTACCACGAATCAAAACTTTGGAAGTTCATCCAAAGCTGAACTTAGCAGCTTTGATTTTTGCAGTTAAGAATATTCATTTCACACCCCATTATCATTTCTCATTCAGGTAGAAGAGTGGCTTCGGCCTCTGACATACTGTGTTTTTGTACAGAACATGGTGAGTAATGAGAACACTCAAAACCGAGCAGCTCAGACCAGGGAAGGAAGGAAACAGCTCTTTGCAGTTCTGCAAAGTGCTAGGGGGTCTTCAGGTGAATCTTGAATATGAATTTTATTTTCCGACAAGCGATGCTCTTCTTAAGTCTTACACATGTATCTGTTGATAGTTGAGAATCCCTAATCCTCTAATAATAACAAAGGTCGTGAATTCGTCCAGAGTTGTTCAGTATCCTTATCACGCTTTCTAACATTTGAGGTGCTTAACAGCTTCTGTTTTAAAGGAAAAGCTTTCATCGATGGGTTCCTCTGGAATTTTAGCCGAGCATCAACTCCAAGCTCTACTACAAGAGCATAATCACAAGGGGTAAGAGGATATTACCTCATCCAAACAATTTTGAAAAATTCTTAAATAAAGTTAGTCATATGCTGTGAATTTTGTACCAAATGACGTAAGTTTTCATTTTCATCTGCTTCATATTCCATTGTATTATCTTTCTGCAGCCAGAGTCAGCTAACAAATTCAGATATTGCGCGGAAGGCGTTCCTGTATAGTGTACGACTGCTTTAGCTTTTTGTCTGCATATGTTTATTTTATTATTTGGAACATTTTGAATAACTCCATGACTTAAACTATGCAGCACTTTATGGAGGGTCATGCCAAAACCGCTCCAATATCAAGGTTACCCCTTATCACCGTGGTGGATACAAAGGATCAACTTAAAGACATTCCTGTTTGCCAGGCATGTAACTGCTGTTTGTAGCTTGATTTCTGTAGTAGCTGGCTTTTGTCTGACTGATTGGATTCTTTGACAGCCATTCCATCTGGAGCTGAATTTCTTTAATAAGCCAAATAGGGTTCTTCATTATCCTGTGAGGGCCTTTTATATCGAGGGCCTTAACCTCATGGCGCACAACCTCTGTTCTGGAACTGACAGCATCTACAAAAAGCTGTACACATCGGTAATATTTGATATCATGTGATTTCCATTTATTCAATGGTTTTTTTACTTAAGACACTTTTTAATTTCAGATTCCCGCAAATGTGGAATATCACTCGAAACACATTGTTTACAGTCGTAAAAGGCACCTCTTCTTGGTTGTCTATGAATTCAGTGGTGCTACAAATGAAGTTGTGCTTTACTGGGAAAATACAGGTTCTCAGCTACCTAACAGCAAAGGAAGCACTGCTAAAGGTTTGTCTGAGTATCGGAACTCCTTGCTTTTCTTTTAACATTATATGGTATTGGTATCGTACTACATCGGATCATTTAGATAAACCATACTTCATCCGATCATTTAGATATACAAGTAGGTGCTCCTCGGAAACTGATGCTAGGGTTTAATGCTGTTTACCCGAGGGACTAACAATCAAGGATGCTGTAGGTCTCAACAAATGCTCTGTTAACTTGAAAGAGAAGCAATATTAGAATTATAAGCCGTTCATCATTTTTCGTTTTCCCATGTTTCTGAATGCGTATACGAACAAGTGAGGAGTATCTCAAAGCTATATTTTCTCTGCAGGTTGTGATGCTGCCTTTATCGGTCCAAATGACGATCAATTTGTAATTCTTGAAGAGGACAAAACAGGACTGTCTATGTATATCCTCCCGAAACTTACCACAATAGAAGAGAATGAGAAGAATTTACTATCTGATGAGAACCAAACCAAGGAGGCAAATCCTTCTGCAATTCAGGGTCCACAGCAGTTTTTGTTTGAGACTGAAGTTGATCGTGTTTTTTCCACTCCGATAGGTGTTGCATCAGATAATCTTATTCTTGAAATTTACTTATCATTGGACGTATGCCAGTGCTAACTGATACCACTTTTGTTTACAGAGTCCACTCTGATGTTTGCTTGTAATGGAACCCAAATTGGGCTTGCAAAGTTGTTTCAAGGCTACCGTCTCTCAGCTTCAGATGGTCATTATATTGCAACACAAGGTGATGGACGAAAGTCAATCAGATTGAGGAAACATGAAATAGCTCTTCAGGTATGACATTCCCTACCTTCTGATTTCTTGTACAAGCTCTACTGCAACATCTATTAAACCTTAGTACTGTTTACCAATGGTTTGGAGGGAAATTGTACTAACATATAACTTCTGGTATTTAGTTTAGTTTTATTCTATGACCGGAACAATACATACAGTCTGTTTACTCCTTTACCCTTTGTTTGGTTTGCTTCTGGCCAGTTCTTTATGAAAAGATCTTCTTATTCAGAAATTTAGAATGATAGGAAAACGAGTCATGATGTTTTGTGCTAACTGTTCTCTTACCATCAACAAATTGATTTATTCTACAAGGCTCAATGATATACTAGTTCAAGAAATTATGGTCAATGAACTTCTGGCTTACGAAGATACTTTATAACATGTATAGATCTACTAAGTACTTTTCTACGCAAATGTATAAAGAACTAATTGTTGTCCCTAAAATATACAGGTTCAATGGCAAGAAACACCCAGGGGATATGTGGCAGGGGTTTTAACAACCCAAAGGGTGTTGATGGTGTCTGCAGATTTTGATATATTGGCAAGCACTTCGACAAAATATGATAAAGGACTACCATCAATATCCTTATTAAACTGTCTTTTGTTCCTTTTAATCGTGTGCATTATGTGTTATTTTTTTATGTGTGCACATTGATTATTGAGAAAAAACCTTAACTTATGCAAACTTTAGATCTCTTCTGTGGGTTGGGCCTGCCTTACTCTTTTCTACAACAACTGCTGTATGTTTGCTTGGCTGGGATGGGAAAGTGAGGACCATTCTTTCTATAAGTACACCATATGCAGGTAAGAAGATCTTGTTGTCTGACGCTTAAGGTGAACTAAATATGTATCATTTTAAATTATTGTCTTCAACGCAGCCTTGGTTGGTGCCCTGAATGACCGCCTATTGCTCGCTACTCCCACTGATATAAGTCCGAAGCAGAAAAAGGGGATTGAAATCAAGAGCTGCCTAGTTGGGCTGCTTGAACCGCTTTTAATCGGATTTTCTACTATGCAACAAACGTTTCAACAGAAGTTGGACCTTTCTGAAATATTGTATCAAATAACAACAAGGTTCTCCTCCTGTCCTTTTCTTTCCCTTACACGTTCAAAATTTTGTTAACTTATGTAACGTCAAGTATTTTGGAATAGGAGTGACGATACAGCAAAACAAAATTCATCTCTTTGTCTAGCTCACCTTTATTGACTCCATTCCCATTCTATTATACTAGCTTACTTATTTTGTTTTATATACTGGCTACAGGTTTGATAGCTTGCGAATTACTCCAAGATCTCTGGATATTCTCGCCAGAAGCGCGCCTGTATGTGGAGATCTTGCTGTATCACTAGCTCAAGCAGGCCCGCAGTTCAACCAAGTGAGTCAAATTTTGTAAATCTGGTAAAGCTCTCTCTGGAAGTTGTCTTATTTTACTAAACAGTTCTGAACAAAATTTAGGTGTTACGATGTACATATGCAATCAAGGCTCTTCGGTTCTCCACCGCTCTGTCAGTTTTAAAGGACGAGTTTTTACGTTCTAGAGACTATCCAAAATGTCCCCCAACATCCCTACTGTTCCAGAGGTTCCGGCAGCTTGGATATGCATGTATCAAGTAAGTAAACTTTCTTTGCAGGACATATGTAACTTGCGAATCTCTGAATATATAGTTAGTTAGTGTTGGCCCATTCAACCGCTTTACTATTGAACATATATGTAAGAGTTTTAGTGCATCTTGAACTGGACCTTAAATCTTGTTCTCAGATATTTTTACTCTGCATGCACCCCCAGTTACTATTTATCGACAATTGGAATATAGAAAGAACACCCTTGTACCTACTGAACCTGTTTCTTACGCTAGTTTCTTATTGAACTTGTTTTTGGCAAGGTTCAGTATTCTAACTACGTTGGATATTTTTTTATTGTAGATATGGTCAATTTGATAATGCAAAGGAAACTTTTGAAGTAATAGCCGACTATGAGAGTATGCTAGATCTTTTCATATGCCATCTCAACCCTAGTGCTATGCGTCGGCTTGCCCAGAAATTGGAAGAAGAAGGTGGTGATCCCGAGCTGAGACGGTATTGTGAAAGGATTTTACGAGCACGGTCTACAGGATGGACCCAAGGAATCTTTGCTAACTTCGCAGCTGAGAGTATGGTTCCAAAAGGACCAGAATGGGGTGGCGGCAACTGGGAAATCAAGACTCCAACCGATATGAAGAGTATACCTCGATGGGAGCTTGCCGGGGAAGTCATGCCATACATGAAGAATGATGACGGAACCATCCCCTCGATAGTAGCTGATCATATTGGTGTTTACTTGGGATGTGTCAAAGGCAGAGTTAATGTGGTGGAAATTAAAGACGATAGCTTAGTTTCTAAACCTGGTGGGCTTCTTAGCTCATTGGGTAAAAATGCATCGAATAAACCTTTGGCACTTCCTGCTGGTGACTCAAGTTCTTTGATGGGTCTGGAATCGCTTGGAAAACAAACCGTGGCTGATGAACAGGCGAAAGCTGCAGAAGAATTCAAGAAAACAATGTACGGTGCTGCTGGTGATGGAAGCAGCAGTGACGAGGAAGGCGTACCGAAAACTAAGAAGCTTCAAATTAGGATACGAGAAAAGCCAACATCTACCACTGTGGACGTCAATAAGCTTAAAGAAGCTACAAGGACGTTTAAACTCGGAGACGGGCTTGGCCTATCAATGAGTAGAACAAAATCAATCAGTGCTGGATCCCAAGATCTTGGTGAGATGTTAAACCAGCCTACTCCCTCAACAACTGGTCCGAGCCCTGCATCTGCTCCTGTAGATCCTTTCGCTTCGAGCTCATGGACTCCACAGCCTCCTCAACCAGTGTTACAGCCAGCTCCATCTGGCACGGGTACTACCGGAGTTGTAGTTGGGCCGATACCCGAAGACTTTTTCCAAAACACAATCCCATCTGTTGAGGTTGCCAAGACAATGCTACCTCCTGGCACTTATCTTTCGAAAATGGACCAAATGGCTCAAGCTGCAAAGAATGGTCTGAATCAAGCAAATAATACTACTATGCCTGATATCGGTCTTCCCGATGGCGGCGTTCCTCAGCAAAACCAACAACCTGGTGTTCCTTATCAAACCGTTGGGCTTCCTGACGGCGGTGTTCCTCCGCAACAGACTCAGGTGCCACCACAGGTTTCCGCTTCTACGCAGCCTCTTGATCTTAGTGTTCTTGGAGTTCCAAACACTGAATCAGGAAAGCCTCCTGGACAGCCTACATCGCCTTCTGCTTCTGTTCGTCCTGGACAGGTAAATCTACCTATTCTAACTACCCATAGTGGTAAGCTAAGCTCGGGGTTTATTCTCGGTGTCTTGGGCAAATGCACAGAATCTCACTCTTGGTTTTTTCCTCAGGTTCCACGTGGAGCTGCGGCTCCTATATGTTTCAAGACTGGACTTGCCCATCTTGAACAGAACCAGCTTCCGGATGCGCTGTCTTGCTTTGACGAAGCATTCTTGGCTCTGGCTAAGGATCAATCACGTGGAGCCGATATCAAAGCTCAAGCAACAATCTGTGCTCAGTACAAGATAGCTGTTACTCTCCTTCGGGTAACTCTCTCTCTCACTCTCTCTCTCTTCTATTCAAAATATAGGAACCATCTTATCGACCCTTTCTTTTCTCTTCTCTCTCAGGAAATCTTAAGGCTACAAAGAGTACAAGGCGCAAGCGCACTAAGCGCAAAGGACGAAATGGCGAGACTCTCGAGACATCTAGCGTCACTGCCTTTACTAGCAAAGCATCGTATAAACTGCATACGAACCGCGATCAAACGTAACATGGAAGTGCAAAACTACGGATACTCGAAGCAGATGCTTGAACTGCTTCTATCAAAGGCCCCAGCGAGCAAACAAGAAGAGCTAAGAGGGCTAGTCGATCTCTGTGTCCAAAGAGGAACATCGAACAAATCTATCGACCCGCTCGAAGATCCTTCTCAGTTATGCTCAGCTACGCTTAGCAGGCTATCGACTATCGGGTACGATGTTTGTGATCTTTGTGGCGCGAAGTTCGCTGCTCTTTCGTCGCCGGGCTGTATTATTTGTGGTATGGGAAGTATTAAACGGTCTGATGCACTCGCTGGACCTGCGCCTGTGTCTACACCGTTTGGGTGAGAAGGGTTTGGTTCACTTATAGACATTGGTTTGGTTTTAATATAACGTTTGTGTTGTTTTAATTCGTTTTGTATATCGATTTGATTAAATTTGTATGTGTTCTTATTTTACTTACGTTGGGTGTTAATNGCGTGGGGTGTTAATACAATTTGTAATGTTTCTCTTATAATGTTCACCGTGATTTCTTTCTAATTTTGTTTAGCTATTTTTCTTTCTAGTTTTTTTTAGTTACATTTTTTAATATTTCTTACATATCATTTATTTATTTTTAGTCTAATTGTTTCTCATATGGTCACCATTTTAAAGTATAAATTTAAATAATGAAGAAAATAAAGTAATCAAGCTGCGTCTAGGACAAAAATACTTCTTTTGCTTACACACTATACTATCGGAGATTAATAAAACAAAACAAAAAAGTTGTATGTTTAGGCCTTAAAATACTGGCTAGGCTTGCTTACTTTTAGTGCAGATGTGTTGCTTTCTTAAACTAAAAAGGTAAAAATAGTATGCTTTTAGTGCATTATTTAATCGAAATTATATATACCCACCACTAAAAGAGATTCAAATAGTGAAAAGTGCCAAATAAATAGCTGTCTGTTTCCCANACGTTGGGTGTTAATACAATTTGTAATGTCTCCCTTATTTTGTTCACCGTGATTTCTTTCTAATTTTGTTTAGTTATATTTCTTTCTAATGTTGTTTAGTTATATTTCATGTTAATATGACAATACTCGTGATTCATGTTTTTACCATTTTTAATGAATTATAAAACAGAAATATTTCTTATCAAATTTGACAAAGAATAAATATCATTTATTTATTTTTAGTCTAATTGTTTCTCATATGGTCACCATAATAAAGTATAAATTTAAATAATGAAGAAAATAAAGTAATCAAGCTGCCTCTAGGACAAAAATACTTCTTTTGCTTACACACTATACTATAAGAGATTAAATAAAATAAAACAAAACAAAAAGTTGTATGTTTAGGCCTCAAAATACTAGCTAGGCTTGCTTACTTTTAGTGCAGATGTGTTGCTTTCTTAAACTAAAAAGGTAAATATAGTATGCTTTTGTGCATTATTTAATCTAAATTATATATACCCACCACCAAAAGAGATTCAAATAGTGAAAAGTGCCAAATAAATAGCTGTCTGTTTCCCAAATTTGGAAAAATTTAGACCTTCCATTTAGTCTAGTTTTGACCCCCCAAATAATCTTATTTATAAACAGCAACTTCTAAATATCTTAATTATCAAAAGAAAAAAGGTTAGAATTAAATATATTCTTAAAATAATTGTTTAGAATAATATCTCTCCAATGCTCATTTTCACGAGCATTTTTGAAATTCTATATCGACCTCATGATGGCAAATATTAAGAAGCATATTAGTCCATACAATCATTACTACGTGATAAGTATTATAGTAATCATAATTGACAAATAAAATACTACAATATATAAGAGTTTCAAAATTTACAAAACAATAANCAAATAATCTTATTTATAAACAGCAACTTCTAAATATCTTAATCATCAAAAGAAAAAAAGGTTTTAATTAAATATCTTTTTTAAATAATTGTTTAGAATAATATCTCTCAAATGCTCATTTTCACGAGCATTTTTGAAATTCTATATCGACCTCATGATGGCAAATATTAAGAAGCGTATTAGTCCATAAATTCATTACCACTCCATCAAAATAGACAAATAAAATACTACAATATATAAGAGTTTCAAAATTTACAAAACAATAATGAACACTAATTTTTATTCATGATCTAGAATTACGAATCCATCATAAAACATTACAAATGGGTGTATATAAATAGTATACAATAGTTTAAAAATTACATATCATAAAATAATGTATTAATAGATAAAGCTATAAACTNCACTAATTTTTATTCATGATCTAGCATTACGAATTTATCATAAAACATTACAAATGGGTGTATATAAATAGTATACAATAATTTAAAAATTACATATCATAAAATAATGTATTAATAGATAAAGCTATAAACTATTAATTAATTAAACTTCTCCTTTTAAGCTTCAGGCTCATTTTCCATGAAGGCATGACCAACACCAGGGCTATGTCCTGGTGTCGTGGGCTTGAAGTCTTCTCCTTTCTTATGCCCTACCCCGGGACTATTCCCTGGTGAAGTTGGCGCGAAATCGTCCGTTGATCCATTTATAAAATGATCTTGACCGTTCATTTTTCTTTCTTCCTTGTGTTCCAAGGCATCTTTAAACCCTTCACCATTTACATATCCTTTCCTATGCCCTACCCCGGGACTGTTCCCTGGATAAGTAGGCGCGAAATCGTCCTTTGATCTTGTTAAGAAATATTGATCTTGGCCGTTGGTTTTATGTATTTTCTTTTCCTCCTTGTGTTCCAAGGAACCTTTAACATTCTTCTCCATTTTTCTTTGTGTGTGTTTGAAGTCATCTTTAACATTGGCATGTCCTTTCCTGTGTCCCACGCCGGGGCTGTTTCCTGGATTAGTAGGCGCGAAATC
>OVAT01000249.1:0-11916 GCA_900406305.1 Cochlearia officinalis
CGAAGCAAATATCGAATCGGATCGGATATAACGGATAATTTGCCCACCCTAGTTTAACATATATGGAAGTTAGAATTAGACCATATTTGGTCACATGGTAAAAAAACCATGTTATATTGCAATCTGCAGAGTTTGACCAGAAAAGTAAAAAAAAAAAAAAAGAAGTAAAAAAAATAAAATAAAAGAGTGTGTGAGAAGAGAGATGGCCTTTTCTCTTCCTAACATTGACCAACCCGTCTTGTTTGTTTCTTCTTCTCCGTGTAAAAAATTTCGACAAGCGTTTCTCTGTGTAGAGATTTCTCTTTCTACTTTCCTTCTCCAAAAACAAGAGAGAGAGAGAGAAGAGAAGAGAAGAGAGAGCAGAGAAGAGAAGAGAGAGAAGGGAAGAGAGAGAAGGGAAGAGAGAGAATCTCAATCTCTCTCATCGCACGTTGTTATCGTTTCGTCTTTCCCCTTCTTTTCTTCTAATGCGTTTCCTTTGCTCATAGATTCGCTCGTTAAAGCAAGCAAGCAAGCAAGCACCAAATCAATGGATTTGGTGGGGAAAATCGTTAAGAAAGAGATCCTAGGGTTTGGGTTATGCTCAGGTAAAGTCCGATCTTACGATTCTTCTGGAATTTTCGAGATCGTTTACGAGAATGGCTCTACAGAGATCTCGGATTTGGATGAGATCGTTTCTCTCTTGAAAAGAGAAGAAGAAGAAAAAGAAGAAGAAGAAGAAGAAGAGCAATCTCGTGATACATCGTTGAAAGTGAAGCCTTCGCGATTTGTTAGGCGAACAAGAAACAAGCGAGAGAGCTTTAAGAGAGGGAAAGAAGAGGTAAATGCAATGAGAAATATCGATTTAAACGATGACGTTGATGATGATGATTCTAGGGTTAGTGATGGATTTGGTGTTGATTTGAATTGTGGTCACGAGGAAACCCTAGGTGATATAGATTTGAATAAGACTGTGCTTGAGCTGAGAACTGGGTTTGATTTGAATACTGGGTTAGATTGGGATTTGAGTGAAGGTTTAGGTTTGGTTAATGTAAGTATCGATTACGAGGAGGAGGAGGAGGCTAGTGAGAAAAAGAGGGTGTATATTGATCTCAACGTTGATGCTAACTGTTATTTGGACAATGCTTCGGATGCACAGAAGAGAGAAGTAGGATTTGATTTGAACTTGGAAGCTACCATGGAGAACAGTTATGATGGTATATTCATTCAAACGAATGGAAACGACATAGTTCAGGATATCAACATGCAGGACGAAAATGGTGTCCAAGATAATCTCGTGGCTGGAGAGTATATAGAAGTTCATGTTGCTGAAGTATCAAACTCTCACCTTTTGATGGAGATAGGGAAGCAGAACAGTGTTTCACAGCAGATTGTCAATACTCCAGAGTCTAATGAAGTTGAGCATGATGCTAACAAGACTGTCGATAAGCCTCTCTCTGACAGGGAAACGTATACGAGTGGTAGTAGGAAAAGAAGAAAAGGCTCAGAGAATCCGAAATTCGTAAGTCAACCTCGGTTGAGAAGAAGCGCTCGTAGAAAGGTAGCTCAATCTCCTGTCAGTAGCACTGTCACAGATTACTTAGTTGATGAAGTCTCTCCTTCTCCGTCAGTTAGTAGTCGGACAGAGGAGAAGGCTTGCATCGTTGGTAGAAAAGATGAGAATACGTTTGTGCTTCCGCCAAAACCACAGTTACCTCCATCCTCGCGTATTTTGAATTTAGACGATCTTCCCGTACTAGATGTCTTTACTGCTTACTCTTGTCTGAGGTCCTTTAGTACTTTGCTATTTATAAGTCCCTTTGAGTTGAAGGATTTCGTGGAAGCTTTGAGGGGCATGTCTCCTAGTCTATTACTTGACAGCATCCATGTTTCTGTCTTGCAAATACTAAGAAAACATTTGAAACAACTCGCTGCTGAAGGGGATTTATCTGCAACGACTTGCCTGAGGTATGAATTTCATTTTCTTTCGAAAGTAATAAATACCTAAGGTTTATTACTTTTTATGGTTAAGAGGTTTCTCCTGTTTAGGTTCTTATGCTTTGTTGGTCGTGTATTAAATGCAGGAGTCTTGATTGGGATATGTTGGATGTTGTTACGTATCCCCTTTTTGTTGTCGAATACCTGCTATTTTTTGGGTCTAAGATCAGCCCTGGAATAGATCTTAATCGGCTGGACTTTTCCACAAATGAATATTTCAGACAGCCCATGAGTCTGAAAATTGAGATACTTAGCCGTTTGTGTGATGATATGACAGATGCTGAAGTTGTGAGATCAGAGATTAATAAAAGATCCTTTGCAGCCGAGTCTGACATGGAGTTTGATAGGAAGACAAACACAGAAGTGCGACGCAGGAAGCGAACTATGATGGATCTGGCAGATAATGATGAGGTTATATCATTTGACCGGAACAGTGATGACTGCTGTTTTTGTAAAATGGATGGGAGCTTACTATGCTGTGATGGTTGTCCGGCTGCCTATCATTCTAAGTGTGTTGGTATTGCCAGTCACCTTTTGCCTGAGGGTGACTGGTACTGCCCGGAATGTGCATCTGATAGGCGTGTACCAGTATTAAATCCTGAGAAGCAAATTCGAGGAGCAGAGTATATAGAGATTGACCCCCATGGCCGAAAGTATTACAGCAGTTGTGGCTACTTATTGGTGTAAGTTTCTTTCTTTGGTTCTGTTTTATGCATGATCTAAGTAGAATCTATATTGTGATTCACCACTATAATATTTTTCGCATTAAGTTAATATAGCTTTCATATAAATATTAGCAACTTTGATTGACTCAACTTAGTGGTATAGGTTTAAAACATTACTGGAGTTTAGCTAGTTAAAGATTTAACTAAAATATTAACATAAAACTTTAATACTCTGTGTCCTTCCTGTAGTTTTCCCAATAAATTGAATTGAATGTGTGGACATCTGAGTAGACTTTTTTGCTCACTATCAAGATGCAATTTCTACCCTTAGTATCCCCCAGTGCATGCAGTTGTGGATTTTTCTTAGCATTTGAGGAATTTCTATCATATGTTAATTTTTGGTGCTGCTATATCTCTTCGTAGGTTGGTTGATGTAGTGCACTATGTATTTGCAGGATAGATACAGATGGCTCAGGCTCGATGAACTACTACCATGGAGATGATGTGATTCTTGTGCTGGAGCAGCTGAAGTCATGCTCTAGTCTATATATTGGCGTAATAAAGGCAATTAAAAAACACTGGGATATTTCTGTTGGGATGAAAAAGACAATCAGCTGTGTGAATTCACAAATGTCTGTAGGCATGGATAAGTCCGCGAAAGGAATGATTCCTTCTATTGATGGGTTTAATTCTCCTTTAACTGCTCCAGAAAAACACTCATCATCTGGTGTTAAAAGAAGGTTGGATGAAACATCTAGCAATGGAGGTTCACATAATCATTGTCATCGCACTCGTCGAAAACTGTCAGCTTCAGCTACTAGGCTAGATATCCTTAATGAAGGTGCTGAAACTGTACAGAATGGTTTGGATGTCCGTAGTATTCTTGAGCCAGCACCATCAAGCATTTTGGATATCACGAAAGAGACAACTTTGAATGTTGATCCGTCTTCCCATAATTTGGCTATAATAAACACAAGGAAAGGAATTAGACCGAATCTGCAGAGCGAAAGAGGGTACAGAAACCAATACATATTTGCTCAGATGACTTCAGCAATATCTGAAGAGATGATGCGAAAATCACCAATCCGTACCAGTGATATGAGATCTGATGAAGAGATAATTTCTACCCAGGTGAAGGCTATCTTGATGAAAACCACCAAATTTCAATGGCGAAACATCCAAAGCCTCTACCTAGATGCATGGAAAGAAAAATGTGGATGGTGTCATTCTTGCAAATCTGAGGATGCTGGGAGTGAGACAAATTGTTTGTTTAACTTGGGTCTCGGGGCTTTACGGGGTCCTTCAGAAAGTGAAGTTGTTAACAGTCAATTCATTGATAAGCAAAGTCATCTTATGGCTGTCATATACCAGATACTATCTATGGAAAGTCGATTACAAGGTCTTTTGGTTGGTCCATGGTTGAATTCACAACATTCCAGGATTTGGCGTGAACACATTCTGAATGCATCAAATATCTCAAGCCTGAAACGTTTTTTAGTGGAAGTAAGTTTCTTCTTCCTATAACATTCATTTTGCAGTGGTAAGTGGTTATACGGGATTATTTCTTAGTTGAATCATTGTATTGGCAAGAGATCAAAATTATGAGCTAACGCATGCTTTAACTGTCATTTTTAAATTTATTCAAAATGGTCTGCCGCTATGTGGAACATTAGTTTTGTTCGTTTTTTCCTACTTGACAAGCTTGCAGTAATCAGGGTAAATCACTTTTTTCTAGTGTGGCTAGGAATGTTGAATGTTTTGCTAGTGCATTAGTGATTAATGCAAGAGTTTGTGAATTTCCTTGGCAGCTAGAGGCAAATTTGCATCATCGTGTACTTTCACTTGAGTGGTTAAACCATGTTGATTCCATAGTAATGGGCTCAGCCATACATTTTGTCATTGCCCCGACACGATCAGGGTCAAAGAGTGCTATTGGCAAAAGACGGGGGACATTGTTAGATTCTGGTGTTAACCCCACTGCAAAGAAAAATGGTGGATTGACCATGTGTTGGTGGAGAGGTGGCCGACTTTCTCGGCGGTTATTTAACTGGAAGGTTTTACCTAGATCTTTGATCTCAAAGGCTGCTAGACAAGGTTTACATTTTCTCTTTTGTTCTTGCTTATACGTTTATACTGGCACTTTCTTTAACTATTATTTTGTTCCTTTGACTTCTATTTAGTTATTTCATTCTTCATGCACTCTACCACTATGCAGGCGGGAGTATAAATGTTCCAGGAATACTGTATCCTGAGAATTCAGAGTCCGCTAAGAGAAGCCGACGTGTTGCCTGGGAAGCAGATGTTGAGTCATCTACTACTTCAGAGCTGCTTGGTTTTCAGGTAATATAAAGTTGGCGAAACTGATACTTTCTTGTTTCGTTGGTATCAACAAAAAATATTAATGTGAAAGTTCCAAGAGTGTATTACCTGTGGCTACTTGTGAGATGCTTATAGCCTTGGTCGATTTTCACCTAACAGTTCAGTGCTTTACAGGTGAGGACACTCCACTCTTACATAAAATGGGATGACATTGAAAACACTCATCTTCTTCCTCCATCAGACAAAGAATCGAAAAAATCTGCTAGGCTGTTTAAAAAAGCGATTGTCCGTAGGAAGTGCATGGAGGAAGAGACTGAGAAATATCTCCTTGACTTTGGTAAAAGGAGAAATATTCCGGATATTGTGTTGAAGAATGGCCGCATGATTGAAGAATCCTCAAGTGGAAGAAAAAAATTCTGGCTGAATGAACCAGATGTGCCTTTACATCTTCTTAAAGGATTTGAAGAGAAAAAAGCTGTAAGAAAAAGTAGTAAGACAGTAGCCTCTTTCAGATACTCTGAGAAAGATAAAGTACGGAAAAGATCTTCGCATAAAAAGGGATTCTCATACCTATTTGAAAGGGCAGAAAGATCTGAGTCCTCTTTGTGTGAGCAATGTAAGAAAGATTTGCTTTCGAGGTATGTACTTATCACAACCTTTTTTACCTTCACAAGTCCTTGTCTTGTTTAGAAGACTTTACTTAGAATCTTATAGCATGTTTCTTTAACTGTTTCTTGCATCTGTTTTTCTTAAATGACAGTGAAGCTGCGAGCTGCCACATCTGCAAAAGTAAGTTTCTCTTGTTATTTTTGTTTAAGAATTTTTTTCTGCAAGAACTATGCTGTGTAAGTGATCTGATAAGAACCTATCCCATACATAACACAATCTGATCTAGGTTAGCTTTTGTCACTGTTTAGTCAAGAGTGACACTTTCATTGTCTATCCCCTTTAGACAATGAAAGTTTACCCCAAAAGGTAACTTGAGAGTGTGAGATGCCCTTAGAGCTGTAATCAGTAGTTAGACGCATTCCTAATCAAGAGATGTTGACTACATGATCTTTATAGCGGATATTTGCCTGTTTTTTTTATTGAAATTAGGTATGATTAAATTTTCAGGACTATTTCACAAAAAGCATATCAAAAGAGAGGAGAAAGAAGGCATGTACATTTGTCTTCAATGCAGAGGTGAAGAGCTAGCAAAAGAACAACCTCTTAAACGGAAAAGAGGGCGGCCTCCAGGTAGTTTCCGTAAAAAAGTTGGAGTTCAGATCCAAAAGCGTAAAAAGGTCATAATACCTACTCGCAAATCATCTCGGCTAAAGAGGACGAAAAAATCACTGGCAGAGAAGATCTCCGTAAGGTTAAAGAATCATAAAAAGGTTGTTGCAAGCAAACCGTTGCGACGTTCAGACAGGCGATCGAATCATGTTACTCGGCTGCAGGATGAAAGTCCAGTTCTTGGAGATGGTAAGAAACGAAAACTAGAAACCAAAAGAGGGAGAGGCAGACCTAAGAAAGTAAAACAAGAGCTTCCGATTAGAAAGGAGAGAACAGAAAGGTCCTTTAGCTATTGGTTGAATGGACTCCAATTATCAAGAAAGCATGGCGATGAACGTGTAAACAAGTTCCGAAGAGAGAAACTTTATACACCTTTGAAGAACTCGGATTCTAATCAAGATCAACCCACGTGTCATTTATGCGGCTCAATTGAATCTGAATCAATTTTGATCGCTTGCGAAATCTGTGGAGGTAAATACATTGTCTAATCATCCTTTACCTCACCATGATTTACATTGAATGAGTTGGTTTCCTTTAATAGCTCAACTTCTTCTTTGTCTGTAGAGTGGTACCATGGAGATGCGTATGGGCTTAACGAGACAAATTCAAGTATGGTAATAGGGTTCCGGTGCCATCTCTGTCGCGAACAGTCTTCTCCAATCTGTCCGCATAAGCGATCTACTACATCCCCTGACCGATCCACATAAGCCATTCTTATTCTGGGGATCAAGTTTGAAGAATTAATCAGACAGAACAAGTGTAAATTTTGGAGAGAAGTATTGAGTAGAGAGAGAATCAAGGAGACAGAGCAACATGGTGGTAAGTATGAAGTTAGCTTGGCTTGTCTGGACTGCTAACTTGGATGAGTAGGTATTAAAGTTAAGTTGTTGACTTAGAAGTTAAAAGGGGTATTTTAGAACCAGATTTGATTTTTAACATGATTTAATTTTCTTTATCAAAAATCCATTGGTAAAATGGCGTGTTAAATGTTTAGCTTCCTAATAGTGTATTTGTGGATCATTCTTCTCTCTTTATCTTCAAGGGTACCATTCAACATAACCAAATCTATGTTATTGCATTGTAAATCTCATACAATAACTTCGTCACAAGAGAAATCTTTATTGATCAGACAAAATAGAATCTAAAACATAAACTTCAGGCATTGTAAATAAGCCAAGACATAAACTCTATAAAATCTAAAGCATCTTTGGTCTTTAACTTAAAGATTCTTAAGAAACAAAACATAGAAGAAAATGAGATTTGTTCATTTAGAAGTGAGCTGCCTGAGATTGTACTTTGCAAGCTCCTTGTACTTCTCTACCACACCAATTAAGCAAACTGTCTGCAAAATTGAAACAAAAGTCGAGTTTATAACCAAACAGTAATGTAAAAACATAGACATCAAAGACTTATTTTTGTTCACCTTAACAATTTCAACCACGATCGACATCTCAGGATTGCTCAGATCAACTTTGTGAGGTGCAGGAATGGATTTCGCCACCGTGTTTATTATCTTCATCCTGTCAAGACCCGTGTTTGCACGCGCTCCATACAACACAGCAAACTAAAACAATGGTAAAACAAAGGTAAACATTTCGGAATCTATGAAAGGATACACAACAAAGATATCAGAAAAGTATTGTTACTTTCCGGGGTTTATCAGTCTCGATGGGAAAATACTGTTCTACAAGAGGCTTGATGGCCCTTGAAATCTCTTCCTCTGAAGGATAACACGACACTTCGATTGGTAAAAATCTTAGGATGAACCTGACAGTAACAACATACAATATTAGCAAAAAAAAAACGACACATGTATTGGTGTTTTATGAGGTTAAGATCAAACCTTGACATATGCTTCTTTGTTTCAGCTGCAGAAGTCAAAGCATGTTGTGCAATATCTTTAGGACTTGGATCACCATCCCTCCTTTTCATTTNCGACACGTGTATTGGTGTTTTATGAGGTTAAGATCAAACCTTGACATATGCTTCTTTGTTTCAGCTGCAGAAGTCAAGGCATGTTGTGCAATATCTTTAGGACTTGGATCACCATCCCTCCTTTTCATTTGGATAAAGACCAGACCGTTGCAACCCGGATCTAACTTCATAAACCGTCTCTGTCAGAAAAGAGAAACCAAAATGTATATTAAGGACTCTTATGATCCGCACTCAAAGAGATGAAAACATAGACTCGCGAAATAGCTTTACCTTACTCTTGTCTCCAAGTTCTTTTAGTTCAGCATCAATCAACTTATCAATAGACTTCTCTGCGTTTTCGTTTACTTTTGCTGCTTCTTCAACGCATATCTTCTTACTTGGAGGTTCCTCGACGTCTTTCTTTTGTTCTCTTTCGTCTACTTCTTCCTTATCATTCTCAGTTTCAACCAACTTTTTGACTTCACATGACTCTTCTTCACTTACTAATTCTTTCACACTCACTTCATTATTACCGCCTTCGCTCACTTCTGTCTTATCCACATTCTCTTTGTTTTCCTCGTCCTCGCAATTGTTACCTTCATGATCTTCCTCCTCATCTTCATCCTCGTCCTCGCTATATGAAAACGTAACCTTCTTGTTCATCGGTTTCTCAAGCACCCCAGAAGAGTTCACTTTCAAGCCAGTCCCATGCACTAGCTCCTCAAAAAACTGTAACATGAAGGAAGACTCACATTTAAACAAACACTTCAAAAAACTAATCAAACTTCAAAAACAATATCAAAATATGTGACAAAAATACCACTTTTTGCAATAAAACACACAAACTTTCGAATCTTTGTATTAACAAATCAGACTGTTACAAGGAAACCTAGAAACCCAAATCGACCAAGAATCTAAGGGGATAACTTTAGAGCAATGAACCTGAGCAATACACAGGAGATGAAATCAATTGAAGAAGAAAAGGAAGAAACTTTACAGAATCTATGACGTTAATAGCTTCTTGAGAAGCTTGGTGTTCGCGTCCGCCATCGCAGGAGATGAAGAAACCTTGGACACCTGGCTTCAAAGGGTAAGCCCCTTTCTTCTTCGCTGGTCTCTGCACCCAACAACAACAACAACAACAAAATTAGAACAAAAATTAGATGCAGAGACACAGAAGAACGCAAGTGTAAGGAAGAATAGAGAGAAGGGTTACGTTTTGAGGAAGATAACGCTGCTTTCTCTTCTTGCTCTGGTCACCATTACCCATCGTCGGAGACGGAGACAGAGAAAGGTCTTTTCTGAGCTAAGGCGTAAACACAGTGACGACGAAACAAACATTAGTAGGTCATGCCGATTTGGGCCTATTGGGCTTTGAGTCTTGGCCCATTAACCAAATAATATTTAATGTGCAATTCTTTTATTTTATTTTATTTTGATTAGCCATATATGGCATGTTATTTAAAGCGATTAACCATAATTATTTCTATAAAACAAAAAATTAATGCGTGAAATATGCAAACCATTCAATTAAAACTTCGATAAAATGGCTAACACATAACATCCACGTGATGCATATCATAAATGGATAGTATTCATACTAATATGGTTCACACGAGTCTTTAATAATAATATATCAAAAATAAAATAAAATAGATCACAACATTAAAAATAAAATAAAAACATTCAACAGAAAAATAGATCACAACATAATATTAAAGTAACCCTTTTTCGCAAAGAGAAGCTTTCATAGCTTTCAAAGACTCTTCCATGCCATCACAAATCTTGTGAGGATCAGGCACGACCGTTGGATCAACCGCTAACGAGATTGTCATTTTCCCCGCGTAACTCATAAAATGTATCAACAATGCCTATTTTTAAACCACACATCATATNAAAAACACACATCATACAGAAAATTTTAAAAATTAATCCTTTTTATGTAATAAGTTACAAAACCAATAAAACACAACAAAACCTATACGTACTTGTGAGTGACCATAACCACTTGGAGCAATGTAAGCTATAGGANCATATAGAAAATTTAAAAATTAATCCTTTTTATGTAATAAGTTACAAAACCAATAAAACACAACAAAACCTATATACGTACTTGTGAGTGACCATAACCACTTGGAGCAATGTAAGCTATAGGATGACCGCGAAAACTGATTTCATCGACGGGTCCAATCACATTCGATATCGTGGTCGTTATGTTCTTCACCGATTGATTAAAGAAGAATTTAGATGTTGCCTAACAAATATAAACAAGTAGCTAGAGAATGTTACATTATCTCTAAATAGACTAAAATTTCAATAGATCATATTGTTTTGTTTGTTACCTTGTTTCCTATCACTTTTTGACCGATTTTGAGGAGTAAATAGACTACANCTAGAGAATGTTACATTATCTCTAAATAGACTAAAATTTCAATAGATCATATTGTTTTTTTATTGCTACCTTGTTTCCTATCACTTTTTGACCGATTTTGAGGAGTAAATAGACTACATTGGCAAGGTAAGAGTGTTTCTTACGAGTCGTCATAGATTTCGATAGTTTTAGATAAACCAATGGATCGGTTTGTATACCGATAGAGAATGGTAATATAATGAAGCTGAATTGGTTTCCCCATCTACACTTTGAATCCTTGGCCATCATATCTGCCAAAGGCTAATTTATACATACAAAAAGATGGTTTATATTACATTATTAATTACTTGTCAAGAATTTTTTTTAAAAAAAGACTTTGATTTATATTATATATTTATAACCTTGAATCCGATCTCTGGCCTTATATTTACGGTACAACCTGACCGAAATCGTATTCCTTTTGGAAGATTGTTCGGATTCGATATCAATGCTCCATCCTCTTCATGCTTCTTATCTTGATTTTCAAGAACAAAAACATATATGTGAGAAAAACTACTTATATATATATGCTTAGAATATTAATTATTGTTATACATCGGTCTCCAACTTTTCATAGTTTATCGACAAAAATGTTACCATATTTTTCGTTTAAATAGCGCGAGAGAGAGGCTTGTGTCATTCCAACCAAAACATCGTTGATAGTCTAGCAACAAGCGAAAAAAGAAACAAAAAAAACGTCATTAAAAGAACAATATAAACTTATTAAAAATTTTGGTTATGAACATAAAAGTGTACAACAACATACCATATTCATAGTGTTCTTGATAAGCTTAATCTCATCCAAAGAGATAGTCCTATGATAAAACCTCTTTGCATTACTCCCAACATTTTTGCCACCTTTTAAAGGTGTTTTCGTATCCTTCAAGAAAATTATAGTCGCGAAAAGCAACAAAGTATCCACAAATGTATTCCACAACTTCCTCATTGTAGAACCAAACTTCGACATAGACATCAAGAACCATCCTTTGTCTTTGATCCTATGATGAGAAGCCGTTTCGCGACGTTTCATCGAAGGAAAAGCCGTGGAAACCGCGTTGGAATCGGATGTTTTATGCGTAGATGCAAGCAAGAGAGAAACCATGGAAGTTGCATCACCTAGAGTATGGTGAGTTCTTACTACACTAAGTGCTTCGGCATCTTTTGTTTTGATGTTAAGGATGTGTATGTCCCACAATGGTTTTGATCTATCCATAGTATTCATTGTGAGATTTGTGATGTAATTGTCTACAAAGCTTTGTCCATCTTGGCCTATATCTTCTTGATCTATGTATGGTACTATTACATGGTCTTCTATGTTTACTTTGGTTTCAATCCATTTTGCACCATCATGAG
>OVAT01000250.1:0-11916 GCA_900406305.1 Cochlearia officinalis
TAATTTTCTTTAAAGATTTTAAAAATGCATCTATTGATAAATCTAAATTGTAGGCTAGTTAGTAGTTTTGCTCGGGATAAAAATATTTTATAGATTCGCCCCTGCGTACAAGTGAGCATGATTTTGTAGACTACACCAACATGAAATTGACAAAAAAAGAGATTAATGTTATAACAGAATGGCATTTTATCTTATATTTGAGAAAAGTGAAGTATATTCTGTCACTAATTCCCTCTTGAATATATTTGTGAATATATATATATATATACATATATATGTATATATTGCAATTAATTTCACTCTTTTTATGTGATCAAAAAATGAATGTACGTATTCGCTTCACTCCATGCAAACACGTAGTTATACACCACAAGCGAGTAAACGTTAAAACTCCACGTCACCATCCTTAACTTTCCTCCATGCAAAAAAATAAGTGGTCGTGGTTCTTTATAAACCAAATATCCAAACCTAAAAAACAAGATTGTATCATTAATGACAATATCGTATAAGCCACAAAATTTAATTTTACATGCCAATATTCTCCTAAAACAATCCGTGAAGTGAAGGGTGTATGTGATTCGTTTATCAATCTCTTCTTCATGGCTCATTCTCTACCACATGACCTCTCTATAAATATTTTGCTACCTATACATTTCTTGCAAAATGAATCTTTAAACCTATCAAACACACATATTTTTATCAAGAAAACAAAAAAAATGGACCCGTGGTCTTGGATATGCGAGCTCCCTGAGTCTCTCGACTTCCTCGAGCGTGATGATTCACACTTCGTATACAAACTCGCAGAAGATTCATCTCGTTCGATTCATCTTAGAGCCGAACGAGATGAATCTTTTTCTGGTTCCGATTCGAAATCTCAATCTTTCATCTTCAAAGTGATAGTAGAAGGTTTTAGCAATCTTAAATCATCAACCATATGGGTCTCTGACACGTGTCCTTTATCGTCAGATAAACCATTCCTCCCTTTAGTTCTCAAGCTTCTTCAAGAACTCATCTCTCACTCTCCAACAACCACACACAACGGTGGCGCGTGCACAAACCCTAACTTACTAGAAATCAAACCGGGTCCGGTTAAATGGGTAATGGAATCTCACGCGCCAGAATCATTCTCTTGTGTATTTAATCTACTCTTCCTCACGCGCCTTTTCTGGCTATGTGTCTTCCACGCGCCAAGCGAAGTAGGTTCTTTCTTCTTCCAAAGCCTACTAACTCCTCACGTGAACGCGCTTACGTGTCAACACGCGCCTGTCTTACGTACGTTTCTTGTCTCACTCGGTGTTGACGCCGAGCAGTGTATCGTACGCGCCGCTTCGTACGCGTTATCAAAGTGGATGATCTCCAAAGAAGTTGGACTTGGTCTGAAACAGCTAACTAATAGTATCTCGCCACGTCATCATTCATTAGGCTTCTCTTATGCAACAGAAGCTCATGGGCTTTGGATCTTGAAAGGTTACTTTCCTATTTTATCAATGAACGTCACAAACAGTAATAATAATATCTCTAATAACGAAGTTGTTCATAACAACAAGATTATAAAGTTTCCTTTTGTGGAGCCTAAAGAAGCTGTCTTACGTTACGCTTTGTCACACCAACAAGCTGAAGTGACCGTACAGTTTGAATATTCGGTTAGGTTCCATGATAGCTACATAAAAGTTAGCACACGTGTCGACAACATACGCATCCACGTGTCAAAACTAGGGTTTGATCAACGCAAGGGAGAAGTAGTTGGCGTGGAGAGCAAGATAGCAGATTGTTACTCGGAAGAGAAGTACTTCCCTTCTCGGGTTAAGGTTTGGATCGGGCCTGAGATCGGATCTAGCCACGTGTCCGGTCTAAGCCTAGGCCGGTCGACAAAGAATGAAGAGAGAGAGGTCGAAGTGACCAGAGTGCTAAAAGGTAACTTTGGGAAAGGGAAAGTGGCTCCAAGGGTGAAAGCAAGAGCAAGAATGTCTACAAGAAAGAAGACTAAAGATTGGAGAATAGAGCAAGACTGTGAAGGAAACTCCGCGGTTTTCGACGCGGTTTTGTATGATAGAGAGAGTGGTGGAGAAGTTACCATGGCGAAACCTAACCAAGAAGGTCTAAAGAATGTGTTTACGAAGAGTGGAGGGATGGTTTTTGGGAGAGACAATGAGTATGGAGATGAAGAAGTTGTGTGGAGAGTAGGGAGAGAGATGGAAGGAAGTGTGTTGAAATGGAGAATGGGTTGTAAAATTTGGCTAACTTATTGGCCAAATAAGTTGAATACTTGTTTTTATGAGACAAGATGTGTTGAGTGGTGTGATGAGGTTGATTTGCCTTTGGTTCCTACTTCTTAATTACGAGATTAATATAAGAGTAATTAATTAGAGATGTAAGAGCATTAATATCCATTTCATTCAAAAAAAAACCTCTTAATTTCTTTTTTTTTTGTTTTTTTTTTTTTTTTTAAAACCGACCAATCGCGGGCCGCCACGTGGCAGTGGGGCCCGCGAATAGTTGAAAAGGTGCCTCTTATAGATTGGAATTATTAGATGTTGATTTTAGAGTTATTGGTGGGTCCCACTTATTAAGAGGTGTGATAAGAGGTTGGATATTAATGGTCTAAGAGTACATAAATAAGTTGATCTAGGTCATGAATTGACACAAGAGTTTGTAAATATTAAGTCTTAATTATGTAGTAGTAGATTAGTAATTTCTCAAGTATTTGTATTTGTCATACACAAATCACAATATAGTATACAAGGGATATTAAAATCAACCTTACTCGATATATTTTGCATATTTGGATATCAAAAGGATAATGATTTTATCCAAATCAACCCCTATCCTACTCGACCGTTACCTTTGCATTATGGATAATAGTTCTAGGTAATAAGAGCATAATTATCGGTAAGGGTCCAAAAAAAACCCTTACCAATTTTTTTAATTTTTTTTATTTGAAAAAAAAAAAAATTAAAATCAAAATTCCACCAATCGCGGGCCGTCACGTGTCAGTGGCCCGCGAAAAATTGAAGTATCGGTGCTTAAAAGGAGAGTTTTGAAATCAATCCTTAATAAATATGTGAGGCCCACCGGGTAAGGGCTCCCCTTAAGGGCCCCTATAATGTTGGTCTAAAACTCTTTAGATCGTTTTTTAAAGTACTTTGTTTTTAGATTTTAACTTAAGTATAGAACCAATATAAAGTTATAGTTAAAATTGAATAATGTACTGATTCAAAGGCTAAACCAATATGATAAGTACACAAATGCTAAACAAAGTAGTCATTTAATAATAGTAATTAGTCGCAAAAGAATTCAGTCACCAAATAATAACACAATGTATCAAACAAAGACAACACTATAATAAACGTGTGGAAAAACAAACACACAAAAGACTGACTAAATATGCTTTTTAGATAATGAACCATACAATAACAGATCCAAAGACCAAACTTGAAACTGTCTTGCTTGCTTCATTCTGCAAAAAAAAAGAACACATGATTTTGTATCAGCATTTCTCAATGTGTTAATTAATCTAAAGCTATAAAGTTTATTACAAAACCTTCTTTGTAAATATAATATCCTCGTTCTCTCATTATATAATTTCAAAAGTTGGATTTTCTAAAAATTGAATTAAAATGGGGATGTATTAGGAAATATTATAAAAAATCAAGGGGTCGTGTTCTAGGGTTCAAAGATATTAACACAGATTCAAACAAGATCCGAAACAGCGTATCGTAATAATTTATTGCTAAACAACGCTAATCATGTTTTACTAATTTATTTTTATAGCATCGTATGTATAAAACTAAAGGTTTAATCTTTTTTTGGAGACAAAACAAAACTAACTTTTCGAAGACAAAATTTCTAAGATCTGAAACGGTTTTTGTAAATCATAGAGAAAGTTGTGTTCACTAACCTGGTCGTTGCTTGGTCCCGGCGCATCCGTCGCCGGTAATATCGATCTAGACGACGGTGAAGAAGACGGAGAATCTCGGTTCCTTGTCGGAGCAGGGGCGGGAACATGAGACGGAGGAGAAGCAAGAGGAGATGGAGTACCGACGGGAGGGGGAGTAGCGGCGGGAGGAGGAGAAGCGACGTGAGGAGGCGGAGATGACGATGGTGGTGGATTCGCCGGCGGAGGAGAAGAAACATGCGGTGGTGGAAGAGAAACCGGTGGTTGTGGATTTTTCGGTGGTGGAGAAGAAACATGCGGTGGTGGAATAGAAACCGGTGGTTGTGGATTTTTCGGCGGAGGAGAAGAGACCGGCGATGGTGGATTTGACGGAGGAGATGACGGTGGTGGTGGATTTGGAGGAGGGGAAGCGACCGGATGATGATGAGGAGGAGATGACGGTGGTGGTGAATTTGACGGCGGGGGAGAAGAAACCTGCGGTGGTGGATTTGACGCAGGAGGAGCAGTAGGGACGGGTGGAGGGGGAGATGACGGTGGTGGAGAAGAAACCGGTGGTTGTGGATTTGACGGAGGAGGAGAAATAGCGACGGGAGGAGGATGAGATGGCCGTGGGGGAGTAGAAACCGGAGGAGGGGTTACACGCGGTGGGGAAGAAACCGGCCGTGGTGGATTTGCCGGCGGAGGAGAAGTAGTGACTGGAGGAGGAGGAGATGTTGAAGTCGGTGGTGATGGTGTGACAGTTGGCGGTGAAGAGGGGGCTTGACCACCAACGCCGGCGACGAAAGCGATGCAGATCACAGTGATAACGACTTGACGGTTCATTTTTTTATTGAGTGAAATTTGTTCTGTGACAGATGGTAGAGTAGTGAAGTATTTATATAAATCTAAAAATCTAATCTAACGGCCAAGATCTTTTGTTTTATGATCTTAAACGGATATGATTTTTCACGAAAGTGTACAACTCTTCACAAAAAAGGTCGATGTTTAATAATTAGTATTTTTTTTTTTAAATTGAAAATAAACAAACACACACTTTCATTATTCACACCAAAATATAAGAGCATTACTAATGGTGCATATTAAGGGTTTTTTTGGAGTTTTTTAGTTGAATTTAATGTTTAATTTAAATGAAAAATAGAGATCTTAATTATTTAACGGGTCCCACCTGCTAAGATCTCTTTAAGAAACACCAATGCACATAAATTATTAAGAAACTCATACGTGTCTTGTTTATATTGGTTAAGATTTTTTTTTTTTAAAACTGAATTTATTTTCTTCTTTTCTCTTGCTTTACTATTTTCATCTCTATAGCTTTACGTTCGTGATTTACACCGATCACAAGTTCACAACCATTCTCTTCTCCGATGATGGGATCGGTCCAGAGATAGTTGAATATGCCTTCTTCCTAAAACCCATAATTACCGTTTCGGAAATTGCATATCTCTATTTTCAATGTTATATATATGTAATATTTAAATCTTTTTTTATTAAATAAATTATATTGAATAAATCTTTTTTTTAAGAAACCGTATAAGGTTCTACCATTCGATAACAAATTAGTTGGAAATATATAAGAAGTTTCTTAAACACAAAATTAAAACAAAAACAAAAACAAAATTAAAAAACCCAAAATAAGGAATCACCATTGGAGATGCTCTAAATACCCAAGACTTATATTTTTAACTAAAAAATACATTAAAACACATTGAAATCACTTAAAATGATTTTGATGAATTAAAACAATGTTTTGAAGTGATTTAAGTGATTTGAGTCTTTACATTTTTAACTAAAAAATACATTAAAACACATTGAAATCACTTAAAACTCATTACTTAATTTTTTTCAATAACAGTGGATTTTAAGATACTTTTTCAATTCAATCTTCCAATAACAGTGGATTTTATAAGACATTTTAAAATTCTTGTTTGAATAACACATGATTTGAGATTTTAACTCAAATCACTTAAAATCCTTGTTTGAATACATCCCCCTAAGACTCGTCAAAATATACGTACCCAAAACTATTACAAAGTTTTTGGACCGATAGATTGTAGAATTTAAATTTGATACAAAAAACTTTCAAAACTAAACTGTAATCTTCAAAACTTTTTTAACAAAAAAATACTAAACTTAAAAAGAAAAATTAAAAACATTTGCCTTTTATGTTTATACTTTAGAGTATTTAGACCATATCCAACACATAAATTATAAAATTTCTTAACTATTCAATGAACTCATGAATAGTGTAATTCAAAAAATAAAAGAAATTAATAACGCACCAATCATGGACGATTTATATCTAGTGAGATCCATGAACAATGCAAGATTTCTAAGATCCAATCTTAAATAAATTATTTAAGAGTTGGTTTTCTAACTATTTTGTGGATGTCAGACGATAAAATCATCTCGGAAATTCTATTCCAACTTTTTTTCCCATCCCATGTGATGTTTTTTTTGTTTATAAAAAACTTTTTTCATTGTATTTTAACTTTTAAGCCAATTAAGATTTCCTGAAAAAAAAGTTGTCTCTTTCTCGGTACAAAAAATATCCTGAAAACCGAATCTGACGACGGCGAAGTCAATTTCTCTTTGGTTGAAAATTGAAAGGTACCTTCTTCTTTAACAGCTTCAAGTTCTGATTTCGAATTCCTAATTAGGGTTTTCACAAAGTTAAGAGCTTTTGACTTGAAGAGTTCTGGGTTTGCTTTTGATTTTGCGTGGTGTGTGTGTTTTGTAGCAGATCAAGTATTAATGGACCATAGCGATATAACTGAGAAACAGAACCTAAGGGCTCGTATTAAACAGTTAGAACAAGGTTCGTTTATGTTTCAATCTTTGTCTCTCTTAGGGTGTTAAAGTTTGTTTTTAGACATGATTCTCTAGGCTTATAAAGAAATGGGTTTTGCTTAAATTTCTTAAATACACTTTTTTTAATAAGGGATTAGTGTGTAACAATAATCATTTTAACAAGGTTGGTTTTTGTCTTAACATTTTTGCTTCTATGAAGCTTAAGTTATGATTCATTAGTGGACTCCTTTTAGCTGTCTTTCTTCTTATAATCCTTATAATGAGAAGTGTCACTTGTTCGACTTTTAGAAACTATACCTTTGTTTAAGGTCTACTTGTTGTCTGTGCTTTGCGCTTTTTTGAAGTTATTTAGAGCTATCGCGGTTTTTTGAGACTCCGTGTATACTCTGCGTCTTGGTTACGTGATAGTACGTGTCGAGTATGACCACACTATTACCTTTTTTGTTTTGTTGCTAGAGCGTAATGAGCTACAGAAAGATATCGAACAGTTATGCATGCAACAAGGTGGACCTAGCATTCTTGGCGTGGCTTCGCGGATGCATTTCCAGAGGTTTCTTGTTATGTCTATCTCTCTTTGTTAATGACAAGAATTACCTTATTTTTAACTTCACCTTGTAGATGTGGCTTGTTGATGAAATTGTATTATGTGATTTTGGGGGGCAATACTCTATTAGGACGGCTAATTTGGAGCAGGAGATTGAGAGCTTGAAAATGAAGTTGGGTACTTGCACAAGGGAGAAACACAATCTTCAAGAGGAGCTTGCAGAAGCTTACCGTGTTAAAGTGTGTGCCTTTTGAAGTTTTCTTACATAGAATGCTTTACATTGTATGATTTTTTTTTGCGAAGCAAATGTTTACAAAGCTGTCTCTTCAGGCTCAGCTGGCAGATTTACATGCTCGAGAAGTAGCAACGGTCTCTCTCATTTCATTATAATTCTTATATCAATTTATATTTTGTAGAACGTATCCTCCTAACTTCTTAATATCCTGATGTATTCTTTCGATTTCAGAACTTGGAAGCAGAGAAGCAGCTTAGGTTTTTTCAGGGTTCAGTGGCGGCCGCTTTTTCTGAAAGAGATAAATCGGTAATGGAGGTACGAGAGTTCCATCTCAGTCTAATGGGAATAAGTAAATTATTATTAAATAATGTATTATTTTGAACGTACTTTTTCAATGTTCTCCTGACTTTGACCAGGCCGAGAAAGCTAAAGAGAATGCTGAAATGATGTCTCAAAAACTTGTTGAAACAGAGAAGCGGTAATTGTGCCCCCCTTCACTCTTATTAATTTTGTCTAAGCAGCCTTGTTTTATTAGTGTTTTATGACAAATTTTGTTCTCAAGAGTTTACAAGTATATAGTTGTTGTTTCCTAAGGCGTGTGTCCAAAACTGTACATAAGAGACTAATGCTATAATATCCCACCCTTTCTTGTTTGGTTCCTTGTGATGGTAAGACAGGTTGGAAGAACTAAGCTCAGATTGTCTCGAACAGAAGAGGCTAAATGACACATTGCAAGCTGACTTGGCAAAACTTGAAGAACAGACCAGAACATATGCAGAGGTAGATGTTTTGTTCTTTTCTTAACAAAATTTATCCCTAGTAGTCTTGCATGCTTTCCACAATCTCTTCACATTGTTTTTTAATCTTCATGTTTGTCAGTGAAAAAATGCTTTTATGTTTGCTTGACCTTTTTATTTTGTCCCACTATCTTTCTCTTTGTCCAGGTGATTGATAGGTTCTATGATATCAGCAAAGCTTCACTCTATGATTCCGATGAAATGAGTTTGCATGAAAAGTGTGCGAGTTTATTGGATGATCCAATAGAATCATGGACGTTTAATGATCCTTCAACATCAGAATATGTAGTAAGTTTCTGAAAACATCTCTAATCCTTTATTTTCTGGATACTGATTCAAAGGTAAGCTAGTTCTTACACCGACCACAAAAAGAGCATAGTTAGAATGTAATAAAACTAGGAACGTTATATTATCTATAGGAAATAGATGTGTACCCTTCACTAATAAGCTGGGGAAGTGTTTCAAAAATTGTTTGTGTATAAAGTATGCTTAGTATTAACATTGTTATCGCGAAAAGCATCATGTATCAGATGATCCCGTTGATTTGTTGCTTCTATATGGTATTTTAACAACTCTTTTCAGACAGGCTGCACTTGAAGGAGAGTTGGGGAAGGTTAAGAACACTGTGGATGATCTTAGGAGTAAATTAAGAGTTGTATGTATCTTTCCTTTCATCATCTTTTCATCTTCAAGTATTACAAAAACTGATGCATCATTGACGTACTGTTGTTTTTTTACTTCAGGGCTTAGAAATCGAGAATCATTTGAAGAAGAGGGTTCATGCGTTGGAAAAGAAGAATGTGAGTACTTAATGATGTATTGTAATTCCTGTAAGTCTGCGATTATGCATCTTACCCTCTGAGGTGCCACTAATTCGCATACAGATTGTTGCAGATGGGCTAATTGTTAATGGCATTACCGATATGCGCCATCATCATTATTTGCTGAAGGACTACATCATTGGTTTACTCAACGAGGAAGGACTATACATTAAATCTGTTTTCGCAGATGTAGAAGAAAAGCTCAAGGCTCATTCACTGGAAGTTCAGAATGTCGTGCCACTGCAACATGACTCGAGACCAGATGAATCTGAATGCCGGGATGTGCATATAACCACAGTGGTTGAATCTTGCCAAGAAACCAAGGTCTGTTTGGTGTTATCTCTTCCTTCAAATCCTTGTCTGCATTGTAATTATGTTTGTGTTTTTTGTTAAAATGCGTAAGATTCGATTTCTTCATTATTTTGTACAATGCCTGACCTTGCTTATTTAAGACGTAATGTCTAGAATGCTTTAAACTTCATAGATTCTAATTCCTGAACCTTAGGTGGCATTTGCTTTCAACGTTTTTTGCTGACAAACGTCATCAAATAACATACTGATCTTTTTATTATGAATTAATTAGAGCTGTTATCTGAGATTTGGATAATTACTCTCTCTTAAAAGTTGCCAGAAATTTTCCTTAAGGGTTTTCTCTTTTGAATGCAGCTTGAGGAATCCAGTTTAGCCAAAATCGCCGCTGATAGTAGAGCTGATTCATCTGGTGCACTTGCACAAGCATTGCATGAGAAGGTTATTCTCATTTCTTAGTGATAAAAGTGAGAAATTGTGTTTCCACAGTCATGAGTAGAATTCATGACAACATTGTACCGTTGACTACTCTTCAATGCTTCCATAACATTGCTCTCTACTGTAATGATATGTTTTCTCTTATTCTTCTTGGATGCATTGCTAGGTTGGAGCTCTTTTGCTTTTGTCACAGCAGGAGGAGAGGCATTTACATGAAGAAAACGTCAACGCAGCTCTAAAGGAGAAAGTAGAAGAGCTTCAAAGGAATGTCTTGCAGGTTTCTCTTTCCTACGTTAAGTTATTGAGATGAATTTAAATCGATCTTTAGATTCCAACAACATTAAAGTTCTGAATGATGGTGATGTTTTAGGTTACCAACGAAAAGGTGAGAACTCTTATGGATTTAGCACGACTAAGACAGGAATATCAGTCGCTAAAACAGTACGAGACCATCCTTACTAGTATATCCTAAATATGTGTGCTGCTCTCTAGTTTATTGTCTTTAGGCTATTTCGATTACATGGAATGTATAAGAATATCTATAGTTTAGTACATAGTTTCCAAAACGTAGAGACCTGAAGAGTTGATGCTAAAGAAGGTTAGGTATATTGTACGTTCTGCAAATGGTCTCGGTTGAAACCATTTGGCCTCTAACTTCTGATTCACTTCAGTGATTTGCTTTAGGAATACTGTTTTCGTCTAGTAACATTTCTGAGAAATAATAATAGAGCTAGAAAACCTACTGTGTCTTATTTAGGATGACTGAATTATACATCCCTCTAAAATTACGGTGTCCTTGTCAGCAAAATGAGCTGTACGAGAGATGGAGAAACATCAGAAAACACTGGCAGAATAACCATCACTAATGAGAAAGAGGGTAGACTTAAGAATATGTGGAAGAAGTCTTACATAAACCGGTGGATCGATCCAAATTCAAGGGAAAGCGGAAGTCACTTGAACAGTGAAGCAGATTATGCCGGTAACAGTGATTACGCCAGGTTTGTCATCCTACTTATTCTATGGCAGTAATTTCCTTTTTACGTAGTCTCCTTTGTTTGACCTTATTGTTGTAGCCAACTTCGATCAATCACTATTTTTTTGGCAGAATGAAAGTAGAATACGCAGCTTTAAAAGAGAGCCTCGAANTCAGAAAACACTGGCAGAATAACCATCACTAATGAGAAAGAGGGAAGACTTAAGAATATGTGGAAGAAGTCTTACATAAACCGGTGGATCGATCCAAATTCAAGGGAAAGCAGAAGTCACTTGAACAGTGAAGCAGATTATGCCGGTAACAGTGATTACGCCAGGTTTGTCATTCTACTTTTTCTATGGCAGTAATTTCCTTTTCCCGTAGTCTCCTTTGTTTGACTTTATTGTTGTAGCCAACTTCGATCAATCACTATTTTTTTTGGCAGAATGAAAGTAGAATACGCAGCTTTAAAAGAGAGCCTCGAAAGCATAAGACACTTGACTTCTTCAATTCGCAGACTTCGTTTAGCGCTCTTGAAGGTAGTTTTAGCACACTAAGTGACATGGACTAAGTTCTTTTGGTTCCTTTCTGCTAAGTAAAACTTGAAATGTTCATATTTTACAGGTAAAGGAGTCTGACGATACTGAAAGAACTGCGAGAAGCTGTGAAGTAGCGATTGGCAATATCCTTGTAGAGGCGACCCATTTGAAGACAGCTCTTGGCATCTCCATACCTATTAGCTGGTCAGCTGAATCAGACACGGATTCAGTTGCTGACAGCGAGTCGAGCGTCGAGAGGGCGGATCCTGTTTCTGCTGCGGGATTTGAGATGGTGGAGCTTGTTGTTCTAGCAGCCGAGGTAATGAAAGAACACCCGGTAAATGCTTAATTCTTCAGAGCATTGTTAGTTGGTATGTGCATATTGATCTCCATTGAAAAGCCTTTAGTCGATTCTGAATCTCAGTTACTTATTAGATTGGTTTAGTATTGTGGGTTAGTGGACAATTTAACTTTTGATTTTGGATACTAATAAGAACAGAATATCGAATATTAGCAATAACTCTCCCAATAACATAGGTAGAGACTAATATGTTTGA
>OVAT01000251.1:0-10645 GCA_900406305.1 Cochlearia officinalis
AGCACGAGCAGGACGTGCAATTGCAGCGACATTAGATTACGTGAGTGAACATCCTCCAAGCTGGGTAGCAATCGTTTCGTTGTAATCTACTGCTCCTATTAATATGATGTAAAAAAAAAAAAAATTACATTCAAATTGACTTCAATTTACTTCAAAAACACAACAATACCATCGAATAACTTCGATAAAGTCAATAAGCAAACAACAAATATCATACATTACAAGATCTGAGTGATAAGAACAAGGATTGTACTTTTAATTGCAAAATTTAAAGCTTCGATGGATGGAAGTGAGTGTATGGATAGTATCGATGGAGAAGAAGATGAAGAAGAGAAAGGAAGAGATGATATTGTTGAGTGGGTGCCATTTTTTTATTTGTTTTTCCTTTATTTTTTAATTTTACCCTTTTAAATTAGAAAGATTTGAAGACTTGAGAAAGGTAGAAATGAATTTGACTTTGAGTCAAAGGGCAATTCATCACTTGGTCCTCTTAGACCATCTCCAACAGAGAAACCCACAAAATTTCTTAACTATTCATTGGGACCCATGAACAGTTGGTTTAAAAAAAAAAGAAAAATAAAATAATTAAAAACGCATCAATCATGGGTCGCCACGTATCCAAATGGCCCACTAAATAGTTAAGATCTAGATCTTAAATTGGAAATATAAGATCTAGATCTTAACTATTTAATGGGTCCCACCTGCTAAGATCTATTTAAGAAACACCAATGGATATGCTCTTAGTAATTGAAAAATTAGGTTGATCTTATTGATTTTTGAATAATTAGTTTTAACTTTTTAGGAAAGAGAAAACATTTATGATTATTGTATTTCTTTTTACTGCGTAATTGTTAGCATGTAACTATTTTTATATTTTTAATCAAATATCTAATGAAAAATATACTTAGTTATCTCAATAGTATATGAGTTACTTATCATGAAAATATATAACTTACATGATAACTTACTATATTTTCTTGTAACTTAACCAAATAAAAGTAAATAAGTATTAGTCATCACAAAAAATTATCCCGATAATAATAAAGTCAAATTAAAAATAAAATTGTCATAAATTTTTTCTCTTACCTAGAAACTAATCTTTCAAAAACCCATACCACACATTTGTTTTTCTTTTTATTGCAAAAACCATCGTATTAATATTAATTTATTAAGTCATCGGAAAAAAACTTTCTTTTGTAAAAAGTTAATATGGAGCCGATGAATTTACATGAGAAAATAAATAACTCCGATTTCTCGCTTTTTTGGCGATACAATCGGCACAAATATTATTATAACAAGGATTAAAACGAATGTTAAACAACTGCAAAGATTCTCAAAGAGTCGAAAATGTCTTAAGTTCTGATGCAAAAGTTGGCCATCCCGATGGATTGGAAATCATTGCGATCAAATCTTGACAGTCCATAGTAAACCTCGTAATTAGAACATCTTCGATCGTCGTGCAATCTATTGCCCAAATTAATTCCGCTAACTCAGTGTGAAGGGGTAACAAACATTTACTAATATTCCTCATCCCGAACTTATGGAATGTGGTCGAGGATGAAATGATCCACCCGATTCCACTAAATGAGTCTTAGCCGGCTCAGGAGCCATCGATTTGACAATTTAGAGGGAAATCATTATCATGGGCTTCTAAAGATGAGTGGACAACCATTTCTTCTGCGGGATCTTCTCCAACATTGGCTTGTCTCCATGATCACCTTTCCTCGAGAATAGCATGGTCCACTTTATCTTGAGGGACATCCATTTTGTTATTGAACACTTTATTATTTATATCCATCCATATGAACCACAAAATCCAGAGGAAAACTTTTAGAATATCAGTTTCAATTCTACTCTTTTCTGCTTTCCATAAAAGGAATTCAAAGTTATGAAACACCAAAAATTTCGGGAACAAAGAAGGGATGGGGGATAACGCCCAAACTTGCCGATTCGGGGGACATTCGAACAACGTATGGTTTATGGATTCCGCCTTCGCACCACTACGCGGGCATCCTTTTTCCCTCCTAATGTGACGAGAAAATAGTCTTAGACATGTTTCCAGATTTCCTGAGATGCATTGCCGTAAAAAATGTTTTAACTTTCGAGAAGTTTTGAGTTTTCAAACATGTGTCAGAAGTGTGTGGCACTCGGTCCCTGAAAAGGGTGGTCACAAATTTGACGAGAGAGATCTCTCGCGCCCGATAACCGTATTTAATTGTATAGTTACCAGATTTGGTAAAAGACCAGCTAAATCCGTCTCTGGAAAAGGAGCGACTTGGGAGAATCCCCGAGTAAGGGGATATCGACTGGGTCAAAGAGCTCGTGTAAATTTTCCATCTTCCATTGCTTCGAAGATTCGTCAATTAGGTCCGTAACATATAGGATGAGATCACGCTCGACACTTGTTCCCTTAGGGGGATGGTTCGGAGTGTTAGAGATCTAAGATTCACTCCAGAAGAAAGTATTTAAACCTGAGCCTATTGTTTTTAGAAGTCCTGAAAGTAGAAGAGGTCTTGCTGCCATAATACTCCTCCAAGCATATGATGGCCTATTGGAGCGGTCGATCTTGAGTGGGTGACTATACTTGAAGTAACGCCCTCTCAATACACTACTCAACAGGGAGTCATAGACCTTTACTAGTCTCCAAAGTTGTTTTGCAAGTAAAGCAAGATTGAATTCTTCAAAAGTCCTTAACCCGAGACCTCCCTCTTCTAAATGGGCACAAGCCTTGTCCCATGAGATCCAATGAATCTCTATGTTGTCAGCTTTAGAGCTCCACCAGAAATTGGAAATAACAGTATTGCACAACTTCTGGATAAGGACTTTTAGGAGAAGGTAACAAGACATAACATAGGTCGGGAGGGTTTGGGCAACTAACTTGATCAAGATTTCATTTCCTCCTTTTGAGAGGAATTTTGTTGACCAAGAGTTCATCCTTTTACTTAACCGATCCTCGATAAAAACAAACACTTGAGCTTTTGAACCTTGGATACTCTCCGGGAGTCCTAAATAAATTATCATTCTTTCTTCTTGGGAAATACCCAGAATTTGCTTGATTAAACTTCTACGATCTAATGGGACATCCTCACCAAACATTATTGCAGATTTAGAAAAAATAATCATTTGGCATGCGGCCTCGGCATATGAGCGGATTACGTTCATGATTTCTCCACATTGTTCGACAGACGTTCTCCAAAAGAAAAGACTATCGTCTGCGAAAAGAAGGTGTGAAATCGGGAGACTAGCCAATGAGATTTGCATCCCTTGTATTCTACCATACAATTCGGCGTCTTGCAGTTGGGCAACAAGGGCCTCTGTGCATAGCATAAATAGGTAAGGAGAAATTGGATCTCCTTGTCTAATCCCTCTCGACGATCTTATCCTACCTTTTGGTTCGCCGTTTAAGAGAACTTGATAAGTTACCGAAGTGATACATTCCATTATCCAACCTACCCATTGAGGAGCAAAGCCCAACTTTAGAAGTAGAGCTCTTAAGAAGTCACATTCTACTCTATCATAGGCTTTGCTAATATCCGTTTTTATAGCCATGTTATTTTTTCGACAAGCGGGATTGGAATGAAGGGCGTGAAAGTTCTCTTGAGCTATAAGAATGTTATATGTGATAAGGCGGCCAACAACAAAGGCTATTTGAGTTTCAGAAATTAGTTCTGGAAGAAAGATTTTAAGGCGAAGGCTAAGGACTTTTGATATCACCTTGTAACAAATATTACAAAGGCTTATCGGTCTAAACTTTGTCATCTCCTTTGGTTTATCTTTCTTTGGAATGAGACAAATATTTGTTTCATTAATTCGACCATCCAATACACCTGTCGTGAAAAAATGCTTTATCATGTCAAATAGATCGTTCCCTATTACGTCCCAAAACCTTTGAAAGAATAAATGTGTCATGCCATACGAGCCTCGTGCCATTGCATGGTTCATAGAGAAAAGGGCTTCTCTAACTTCTTCCAATGAAATGACTCTAGTGAGTGACGTGTTCAGCAAATCGGTGACTTTTCTCGGGATAACCTCAAGAACCCTAGCAAAATCTCTTGGTTTCGAGGGAGTAAAAAGGTTATCAAAATAGCCAGTAGCTAAAGTCTCAATAACTTCTTCTGAATCAACCCATTCACCATTATTTTCGACGATACTGGTGATCTTGCTCCTTGCCCTCTTGTTTTTTGTGGACGCATGGAAGAACTTCGTATTTCTATCGCCTTCTTTTAGCCATATAGCCCTACTTTTTTGTTTCAAAAACAATTCTTCCTCTCTATAAGCCTCACAAAGCTTATATTTGGGTTGAAGGAGACTTTCTATCGAAATTGATTCGTGTGAGAAAAGATATTGAACCATTCTCTATTACCCATAGACTTGTCTAAACGATATTTGACTTGGCCATGTCGGCGTCTTCCTATCCATGAAAATTGATTCCCTTGAAACAGAAAATCCGACATGCCACAATAGTTTCTTATGATGTCTCTTCCTATCATGTTTCTTATGATTTCCTATTATCTCATTAAAGTCGTCAGTAATAAGCCATGCTTCACATCGAGGGGTTTCCATTCTAGTTAAACGTTCCAATACATAAGCTCGGTTCTTAACAACCTGGTCACTATACAAAAAAGTTATAAAAATCTGGTTACCTTCTACAATAGTTTTAATATCCAACATCCGGTCATCAATAGATGAATTCACAAAACTACACCATTTCAACATTCCCTTCACAAAATTACACATAATTCTATATATTTACACCATTTCAAAATTTTAAATATTTGATTTACCCTTTCAAAAATCCCCAAAATTAAAATCTTTTCATTTGAGTTCGATAATTAGTGTTTAAGTTATAGTATTAAAGAGATAGAATTGTTTGGATAGAGTTTATTTGGATTTAATTTTGAATATTTGGATGTACTTTTGAAAAGTGACTATGAAATGATGTAGTTTTGTAAAAATATAATTTAAATGGTGTAGTTTTGTAATTATCCCTAATAGATATAGTTTCACTATAAGGAAATCAAATTTATCCATATTTTTAATATATCTAATTACATATGTATCATAAAAAAATTATATAATATTATAGATAAATATTTAGTATAATATATAATTTTAAAAGTAAGAATTCACCTAACAAAACTTCTCTCGCAATAAGAGTTCACACTTACTCCTATTCTTTTTTACCAAAACATTGAGTTTTAACACATAACTAAACCAGTTTTTAACCGTACACAATTGATATACCACAACACAGTTAAGACATCGAATCAACATCCAAACTGAGATTGAATCACACCAATTTTACCAACAATCCATGTATTTTGTTACAAGCCTACTAAATCATTGTACTGACTTCTTTTCCCTCGGCGTTATAGAACTTCTTAAAAAACAATTTATAAATAATTAAAACTCAGTCACGTGTCCATGATCTATCAATTTAAATTTGATGAAAGATTTGTCTTATTTGTCTAAACTAGACCATCTCCATCGGGTGTTTTAAGAATGTATTTGAATTAAAAATATATGACAAAAAAATAAATCTACAAATAGTGTTAGATCCGGGGTTTGTACGTAGAAGATTTTTCGAAAGAGTTTAAAACTCTTACGTGTCAACATCTAAGAGGATTAATTTATTTATTATATTCTTTTGTCTCTTTTATTGTTTAAAACAAAACAATCCTAATTTTTAATTGTTCTAAATTTTATATATGTTTCATATGAATAATTTAAAATATTAATAATTTCAAATGACTAAATCTATTTTTATGTGTAAAATAATTCATTTTCTTTGTCTACCAATACCCAACATAAATTTCAAAAAATCTTAAACTAAAAAAATCAAAAATAAATTAAACCATTGGTTAGACACCATGAAGATATTCTAAGTATTTAATCTACCTACATCCATATATATTGATATTTTGGGCACTATTAAATATTAATTTATAGTGGTTGTATTGTAGTTGCAAATTAAAATTAGGGTTTCACAATCGCAAAGATGCAAGGATTAATTTCATAAACGTTTTTCAAATTTACCAAGTTAGTGTAAGTGAGTTGACAATATAAAATTTGACTAATTAATATAATATATGATTTCATATACACCGATAGCAAACTAAATTTGGTTAATTTTTTTTTTATTACATCAATTAACGAATACTATAAATTAAGCAGCTTCATCGAAAACCCAACTCGGTGTAGCCTCGCTGACATACATGGAAACAAGCGGATGAACTCTTCCCGAACGCGCCAACTTGTCTGCTTTTGAGTTTTTGTCCCTTGGAATATTTTTTATTCTGAAGTCTGTAAAGTACTCGAGCAACGTCTCAAACTCCTCGATCATTGTCTTAAACGCAGGCCACTCTGTGGGACTCTGCAAGATTGCCACCAATGTCGTACTGTCTGATTCGAATGTCTGACAGGAGATGTTCCGTGCTTTTATAACTTTCATAGCCCATAATAGGGCTCCAAACTCAGTGTGTAGAGGAGATAAACCCTTTCTTCTACGGCTTGTTTCCATTAGATGACTTGAGTCATCCCCATTTATACAAATTCATCATAATCCTTCAAACACATTTGTATTTTTCCATGATCCATCTACTTGATAAACTAATCATGAAACCACGTTATGCGATAATAATTACAATAATCAAGAAAGTGAGACGAACTTTTGTGGCTTTAAATGCGGGCCACGTGAAAACCTAGTCGCTAATCCCATCAATTTCTTTATGGTTAGTGCATTGTGCACATGCATAATAAACTCCAAATAGTAACAGTGATTATTAAATTATAATGCGTTTTCTTTTTCTCATAGCCAAAAGTTGTGCAATTATTTAGCTGTCGCCTTGTAAATAAAATAATAGAAAACCAGAAAATTAGAGAATAATTATAAGTGAAGAAGTATCTTATTGTTGTTTTGGTTTGTCAAGTCTCCATTGGCCACGTCCTCGTCCATACAAAAAGCTTAAGCTTGTGCATGACAAGCTGTGTACCATTTTACTTTTATTCTTTTTTCTTCCAATAAAATATAAAAGGTAAATCTTTTGAAAGTCTTAGGAGTCAAAGATACAAAAAACATAGAAGTCAAAGGTAAAACTTTTGAAAGTCTTACAAAAGTCTTAGGAGTCAAAGGTAAAACTTTTGAAAGTCTTTTGAAAGTCTTAGGAGTCAAACTTTTATGATATGAATAAAAGAAATATATTAAGCAAATTCACAAAACTAAACTCTTTCGAATACTTTACATAAACTACAACCAGTTTAAATTCTTTATAATTTACACTGTTTTTAATTTTAAATTGTTAGATTACGGTTTAAACATTAATCCAAATTAAAAGATTTCGTTTGGATCCACTATTCAGTTTTTAATATTTAGTGTTAAAGTGAATAGGGTTTTATATATTAATTAATATTTGGATTTAATATTAGTGTTTATATATACTTATAAAAAATGGAATTTAAAAAGTATTGTTTTATGAATTGTAATATTTCAAGTTTACTTTCGTAATGCCCATATTAAATAATTAGGAAACCACATTAATATATCTTAAGAAAATATACAATTTGGTTGAATTCTTGTTATTCGTAATAATAAAATCATGAGAAGTTTACAAAAGTATCCATTTCAAACATTATTTCATATAATTCACAGAATTCAAATTCTTTATAGATTTACACATTTTTAAACTTCACATGGTTAAATTTGCCTTCAAAAGTACTTACCCCAAAAAAAAGTTGTTGATTTCACTATTTAATATTTAGGCTTTAATGTTAAAGAGGTCGAGCTTTTTGTTTAAGTTTTATATTGATTTAATATATAATGTTTAGATGCATTGGATTTGAATGAGTTTAATTCTGTAAAATACACTTTTAAAGGTGTAGTTTTGCAATTCCCCCTTAAATCATAGTAAAATCAAACAAGCATGAAGTGTACGTTTGCATTTTCGTCCACATGTCAAATCCAATATGTAATTATTTGTCACAATATCCATTCATTGACAAATGTGTGATAACTAATAACAAGGAAAACTATTTTGTTTCAGTCTCAAAAGATGTTTTTTGGTCAATCAGTCACAAAAGTTGTTTAGATTGTGATACAATTGGTTATAAAAACTCTAGCGTATGTAAAAATATAATTCTTATTAGGGGTTAAGTACTCCCTTGTAATTTTTCCCTAAGTGAAGCCTTACGGTCATGGGTTCAATCTTTATTAGGAAGATATTCACATCCATCATTTGGATGTTAACTTGCTTTGATCATCGACCCAAATAGATTATGGTATTCGACCCATGATGTCCGGATAAACCAAAAAAGGTAAAATTCTAAACATGATGCATCATGCATGTATAACTTTCCACTATATATGTTTTCCAATATAGACTTGTACATCATACAATAATCCGATAAAGTTAGAATTTTTTAAAAAGTTTGAAAAGTGTATCATGGTTTTTCATGTGATGTAAAATGTAAATAGCTAATACTTTCCTTTAAATATATACTATTAAAAGAGAACACAAAACTCTTTCGTCGCGACAAGTACGTGTTTTGTTTTCTCTTTTAATAGTGTATATATAATTATAATCTGAAGAAGTCCAAATATAATTAGAATAAGAATATGTTATAAGAAAGGAAAAAAACCCAAACTTTATAATTCCAAGAGGGCTATAAAGAAATATAAATTAAAGCTTATAATAAGAGATATAATCCACAATATTATCATGTCAATATTTTAATAACAATTTGTGGAGCTACATTATTGGAGGAATATATAGACAGTAAAAGACATCAAATTACAAAATCTAGACATAGAAAAAGAAAAGAGTTCAACATCTTTTTTGTTCTGCATTGAACTTAGACCGAACTAAATTCCTTCTCTTAAAGTAATCTACAAAAATAAAAGATTAAACAATATTTATATTAAGCATGATGGGAAGATGCAAAAGACTAATGTGCGCCACTAGTGACCGTTATCTAAACAGCGCCAAATATTCTTGAGTGGTATCTTTTCACAATAAAAATGCAAACAAAAAACCCACTCACAACACAAACACACAAAAATACCACTTTATCTCTCTCTCAACTTTCTTTTGCCGGCGAAGATGGAGAAAGGCTTCTCTCCCGTCGGTATCAGAGTCCTTGTTGTCGACGACGACCCAACCTGGCTCAAGATTCTCGAGAAAATGCTAAAGAAGTGCTCTTACGAAGGTTCTCTTCTTCTTTTCAAATTCATTTCTCAACACTACTTGACTTACTCTGCTTTTGAAATAACTCTGCTTTGCAGTCACTACATGTGGGTTAGCTAGAGAGGCTCTTAGGTTGCTGCGAGAGCGCAAAGATGGATTTGACATAGTGATTAGCGACGTGAACATGCCTGACATGGACGGCTTTAAGCTCCTTGAACACGTTGGCCTTGAATTAGACCTCCCTGTCATAAGTAAAGACTTCTCAAAAACAAAAGAAGATAAAATTTCAGATCTCAAGTTTTACAAATTATTCTGTTGTGTGTTGTGATTCACAGTGATGTCAGTGGATGGTGAAACAAGCAGAGTAATGAAAGGTGTTCAACATGGAGCTTGTGATTACCTGTTGAAGCCGATAAGAATGAAAGAGCTGAAGATCATATGGCAACATGTTCTGAGAAAGAAGCTTCAAGAAGTGAGAGACATCGAGGGTTGTTGTNACAAAAGAAGATAAAAATTTCAGATCTCAAGTTTTACAAATTATTCTGTTGTGTGTTGTGAATCACAGTGATGTCAGTGGATGGTGAAACAAGCAGAGTAATGAAAGGAGTTCAACATGGAGCTTGTGATTACCTGTTGAAGCCGATAAGAATGAAAGAGCTGAAGATCATATGGCAACATGTTCTGAGAAAGAAGCTTCAAGAAGTGAGAGACATCGAGGGTTGTTGTTACGAAGGAGGAGCTGATTGGATCACACGGAACGATGAAGAAGCATATTTTCTTGGAGGAGAAGATCTTTCTTTTGGAAAGAAGAGAAAAGAATTTGACTTTGACTTTCAGAAGAAGCTTCTTCAGGATGAGAGTGACTCATCTTCTTCATCCAAGAAAGCAAGAGTGGTTTGGTCTTTTGAGCTTCACCAGAAGTTTGTTAACGCCGTTAACCAGATCGGATGTGATCACAGTAAGTATGTTGGACATCTTCAGTTTCTTCCTCTTTCCCTCCTTGCTTTTATCATGTGTCTTCATAGAGCCAAGTCTCTTGTGTTTTGCAGAAGCTGGTCCCAAGAAGATATTGGACCTCATGAATGTTCCATGGCTCACTAGAGAAAATGTCGCAAGCCACCTACAGGTAAAAACTTTACATCCTCAGTATTCAAAAGTGGAAGTGAAGAGTAGACTTAAGCTTTTTTCGCCACTTTGTTTTGTAGAAATACAGACTTTACTTAACAAGATTAGAGAAAGGAAAGGACCTAAAGTGTTATTCTAGTGGAGGAAAGAGTATGGACTCACCTCCAAAAGATGCTGAATTGAATTCAGGCCACCAAAACCCTGTCAAGAGCAGCTATGCGTTTTCTGGAGATAACTCGCTTCTCCACAAAGAAACAGAGACTGATCCAAAGCAACTTGCTTTAGCTTCAGTGTCTCACCTCAACAGCGATGTTCATATGCCACCAAAAGCGAAAAAGACG
>OVAT01000252.1:0-11893 GCA_900406305.1 Cochlearia officinalis
GTTAAAAATATGAAACTCGACCTGAATCTGAATGGATTCGAACCGAACGGAGCCGTATTTGTAAATAACTCGAACGGATCCTATATCCTCTAACCCTAAGGTCTGGTTTAATGATTTCGTATATGATAAAATCTTATTTATAATAGAAAATTTCTTATTTTGTTTTTATAATCTAAGCCCTAAATACTAAAATTATATCATAAATTGCAAAATAATGAATCAAAACATTAAAAGTTAAAATTCTAAACACGAAAAACTATATCCTAAATTATAAGAAAAATGCTAAAAAAATCCTCAACTTTCAAAATTTCTCCATTTTAATCATGTATTTTCAATTTTCTATTTAAATCCTCAATTTTTTATTGACTTTCCGTAAAAATCCCAAACTTATGTTGACTTGTCCGAATTGGTCCCAACGTTGACTTGTCTAACGGAGTTGACTAACGACTCCGTTAGTCGAATAAACGTTGAGACCAAATTGGATAAATCAACATAAATTTGGGATTTTTATGGAAAGTCAACGCAAAATTGAGAATTTAAATAGAAAATTGAAAGTTGAGGATTAAAATGGAGAAACTTTGAAAGTTGAGGATTTTTTTGGCATTTTTGTCGTTAAAAAATATCATGAAAAAATTGATTTAAACAAACATTAATCCTAAGGAATATAACTTGATGTTAAAACAGGGTTCGGTCTTAGGACCGAACTGAAATGATGAAGACAGAGGAAGGTCGGAAAACTCGTTAAGTGATAACTAGAGCGAACAGGTAGAACCGAAGTGTAATAAAGAGTAACGATAAAGTGCCGAACAGAAACGTGATTGAGAACTCGGAGTTCGTTTATTGATGGATTAATTGTTTGATACAATGACGAAGTGAAATGATATGTTTGTAGTTGTTTCTCTCTGTAGATTCTCTCTCTAAAATCCGGATCCTTGCTTCTGAACAGGAGTCCTCTTATTTATAGTGAAGGTTTTGGGTCCTTGGCGGGCTTCTGCTCCTTGGCGGAATTGCTTTGGCGCATGCCCGACATACGGAAAGTTGTTTTGTCGAACATCCATTTGCATTAAATGTTGTTGTCGAACATACATTTGCATTAAATGCTAGTTCGGCTGACTTCTGCGTCCTTCAGGTTCGTACTGACACCTTTGTTGACTTTGTGAGCCACAGCGCCGTACAGACGTCACCTGTGTCAGTCCGGGCAGGTCCGTACCGACGTTATCATGTCAGGCATGCTTCCTTCCGTTGCTGGGCTTCGGCTTGACTGGGCCTTGCTTCTGATGGGCCTTGGGGTCGAACTGTTAAATAGAGCCCACTAGGTTTCTTCTTTGGTGACTTCTCAAATGGGTCAGGCCTGATTGGGCTTTGGTCCACCCTTAACATTAGTCCCTCCCCCAGTTAGGAGAGGCAAACTAAACGAGATCGGCCTTGGCATGTTTGGGAAGTCATCATCGGCATCGACATTCTATAAAAACTCTCTTCCAACTTCATTTCTTCATTTTACTCTCTCGCGCAAATCTCAGGTATTCTCTCTCTCTAGCTTTTCTCTCACTTCTCTCTCTAGAATTTTATTTGTTATGGCTTCTTCCTCGCAAACAAGTTCGGCTTCGACCGGTTTGGAATCACGCCTAATCAGAAAGCCGGTGGGGCGATCGACAATACCGAACGAAGAAGTGCGTCGGGATGGAGACATGTTATCTCTGGCAGTGGGTTCGGCGACCGAGCGTTCTAGTGATCCGATGCTGGCGACACATCCAACTGTTCCTTCTTCGGCACCTGAGTCGTCCTCTCGTCCCAGGGGTCAAGTTCGGAAAGACCCTCCTCCGAAGAGAGTGAAGGTGTCGGCATAAAGCGTTATGGAGCCTACCGGAGCCAAGAGGAAATCGATGGCTCCCAAGGAGAAAAAGACGAGGATGGCAAGATGCGATCCAGTTCGGTGTCAGGCGAACCGCTGGAGTTGCTGGTACCAGAGCCGAACCAGAGACCTTGGCACTGCCCCCCTGGTTACATATGTTTATACGAACATATGTTTTCCAAGGCGGGGTTGTGGTTTCCGTTGCCCCGGTTGCTCCTCTCTTATGTCGAAGAGCGGATGATCGATATCTCTCAGATGACCGCTCCGTGTATCCGGAACTTGGTTGCGGCGATGGTTGCGGCTGAGGAGCTTAAGGTTGAGATGACTCTTCGTCTTTTCGAAGAGATTACTCGTATCAACAAAAACCACTCGCTCGAGGGGACGTGGTCAATCTGCTGGAAGCCTGGGTTCAAGCTGACTTCGGATATCTCCGTCAAATTTCCTACCTGGTGGGAGAAATTCTTCTTCGTCAAGGTTAATCGGGCGTCCGTTCTAGATGTTGACAGGGTGTATCAGACCAAGTGGTCGCCTTTCATCGGTAGGAATCTGCGAACCTTTGTTCTTTATTTTGATTTTCTAATGATCTGTCCTTTTCTTTTTCAGCTAAGTGTCCGCCGATCTATCCTTTCCCTCCGGAGTATTTGCCGTTTAAAGAGAAGTTTCTTCAAAGGGAGGAAGTGCCGTGGGTTGGGTGATTCGGCAACAGCAGATTTATTTTAAACCGTTGGGAGGTATGTTCGGCTCCCTCTTTTTTTTTTTTTTTTTTAACTGATCTTTGGTATTTTTAGGTTCGTTTTCGCTTTCTCCCCAAGAAAAATATAAGATTGACGCGATGTTGGTCCTTGACGAGATTCCTTGCGTCTTCGATGACGAACTTCGGGCGGAGTATCTCGCCGAAGAGGAAGAAGAAGAGAGGATGGCCGATGCCGAGGCTGGCTCGTCTCCTCCGAAGGCAAATTCTCCACCTCCGCCGGTGGATTCTGAACTACCAGTTGGGAGTCCTCCTCCAACGACGGCGCGCACATCGCCCTATGTGCCTCCAATTAAGAGGGCCGCAGAGGTGGCCGAAGGGGGTTCTTCTGGTCCTTCCTAGAATAAAAAGGCTCGCATAGAGCCGAAGTCTGCCGAAATTGGGGTTCGGCTAGGGAATCAGGCGAAAGATGTGGCCCCTAGTCAAGTCGCTGAAGGGGAGAAGGCTGTTGGGCCTGGCTTCGAGGGGGTTGTTTCCTCTCCTGTCGCAGTGGGGAAGGCTGCTGGGCCTGGGTTCGAGGAGGTTTTCCCCGCGACTGCTGCGGATGTGGTCAGTCCAGCAAAGCGGGTCGGAGATCCATCGTCATCCGAGGCTCTGCCTGCCGAGGAGGAGTTCGGCTATTGCTTGAGCGAGACCAACGACCATGGTTTCGAGTTCTTCTACAACGGTTCAGTGCCGTATGTCAACCATGCCGAGGCGTCCGCCAGTTTTCAATACGGCGTGTATTCCGCACTTCATGGCGAGGAGTTTCCGAACGGCCTCGTGTTCGCGGAGGAGATAGACCAACTCCCACGGTTGGAACAGAGGGTAAGTCCTTTTTGATTTTTCTCTTCGGTTTCTCTTTATCTGCTTAGAACTTTTCTGACAGTTCGTCGTTTGTTCAGGCCGCCTACAAGAGGACGCTGCTGAGCCTCTCGTATGAGAAGCTCCTTGCATCGGATGCCGACGAAAAGGATTTGGCCAAGAGGGACCTTGATGCCGTCCGGGAAAGCAAGGCATCGACTGAGAAGGAGCGGGATCTCGCCTTAGCTAAGGTTGACGGTCTTCAGAAGGATCTTCGGCAGGCGAAGAAGGAGAAGAAGTCAAAGAGGTTGAAGGAAAAACTCGACAAGGTCGAGCTCGAGAATGCCGAGCTCAAGAAAAAGCTCGAAGTCGCGGCCGAATCTTCTAACGCTCTGGACTTTGCGTTGGGGAAGTCGCGCAAGGCCGAGGAGGCTTTATCCGCCGAGCTCGCCGCTCTAAGGGAGCAATATGATGGGCTTTCCACTCATCACGATGACGAGGTTGCTCGACTTCGTCGTTCCCGTTTCGACCATGTTACTGCGGCGAAGGCTCAGTTCGCCAGCTTGCGAGATGCCTCCGAGACCCGGCTCGGCAAGCTAAAGGCCTACCTCGACGAGGAGGAAGCGGTACGGGATAACTACCTTCTGTATAATCAGATGAGGGGGGTCTTCGGCACCATGGAGCGGCTGAAGACACAGTACGCGATCGATACGCCTCCTATCTTTGAACGTCAATTCCGCGAAAAAGAAGGGAGGTTTCGACGCTGGCTCGAGGATAGGGAGAAGTTCTCCTACGAGCCTTCGGACTTTGTGTTGCCTTTCGATATCGAGATTGACGTTCCTTCGGAGGTTTCTGAGCCTGTAGACGAAGAGGAGGAGAATGCCGAACAGGTTGTCGGGCGGGTTGGAGGAGTCGAAGCGATCGATGGTGCCGATCGAGCTAGAAAGGTTGCTGGTCAAGGCGGAGCGGGACAAGACGCACAAGAGTAGTCTCTCTTTTGTAGTTTTGGGTCGACTGTTGGGGTCAGACTTGTCTTTTTTCTCTTATCAATATAAAGACTTCTCTTCCTCTTTCTGTTCGTATTTCCTCTTTCCTTGTAATTTTGGGGTCGACTGTTGGGGTCGGCCTTTTTGCTTCTTGAATTAATATAAAGTTTTTTCTCCTTCGTTGTTTGGTTCGTCGTTTCGATTTTTTGGCTCGTACGCCGATTCTTCTCTTTTTTTATTATTTTGTCCAACACATTCTTTTTTTTCTTTCATAGTTCGCATATGATAGGAACCGTTTTTCGAGGTTACGAGGTACTCGGCTTTTGTGGTTTCGGATTGGCCCACTGCAAGTGTTGAACATGAGTTCGTAGAAATCTTCCTTGCAAAATAGTGGGTGATGAGTCCACTGCACGTTAAGATAGTGGCTAATTAATTTTGCGGAATAGACCGACTTAGAGATAGAGCGCGGAGCTCGTTTTAATATAAGCGAAGAACTTGCGTGACCGAACTCGGGGTTCATTTTTGTCTGAGTACTGAGCTCGTGTTTCCTGAGTTCGGAACTCGTATTAAAGAAAATTTATTTTTTATATTATTATAGTTGCGCCTTTAGAAAGGCTGTCTACGTACCCAATAAGGGATCAAACCATTCGTAGTTCGATTTACAATATAGTAGATAGTTTTTTTTTTATTTTACCCTTCGTCTGGGATGATCGGTATTGTCTTCCGTTAGGTTCTTCTTCCGTACTTTCGAGTCGTCGTTTTGGCTTCAGCCTTGTTCCCTTTAGTGATAGAACCTTTTGAGGCGCATCGCGTTCTAGGATCTTGGGATCGCTTTGCCGCACATCTCCATGAGTTCGAAGACGCCAGGCCGAACAACCTTTGAGACGAGGTATGGGCCTTCCCACTTTGCTCCGAGTTTCGTGATCGGCTTTTCTGCTGTATTTTCGAACACTTTCCGTAGAACTAGATCGTCTTCTTCGAAGTGTTTTCCCTTTACCTTCTTGTTGTAATATCTTGCGGCTTGATGCAGGTAGTTTTGGATACGGAGCAAGGCGTGATGCCGCTGCTCTTCGACGATCCAGTTGGTCGACGATCATCTGTTCGTTCGTCAGTGGGTACTGGTCAGCATCATTCTGCGTATTCCGGGAACGTTGACTTCGGCAGGAGACATGGCCTCCATTCCATGGGAGAGTGAGAAAGGTGTTCGTCCCGTCGAACTGCGTGGACTTGTTCGGTGTGACCAGAGTACGCCTTCTAGTTCGTCGGCCCAGAACCCTTTCTTTTCTTTGAGTCGTTTTTTGATGTCGTCTATGATTGTCTTGTTTGTTGCTTCGTCTTGTCCATTTCCTTGTGGATACCTCGGGGTCGACTTATTAAGCCGGATGTTCCACCTTGCCCAGAACCCTTCGAATTTATCCGAAGTGAAATGGGTTCCGTTATCGGTGAGGATCTCGTATGGGAGTCCGTGGCGGCAGATGATGTACTTCCAGACGAAGTTCTGAACCTTGGTCGCGTAAATCTTCGCATACGCCTTCGCTTCTACCCACTTTGTGAAGTAGTCGGTGACGATCAGGATATATTTTCGTTGTCTTGAAGACGGTAAAGGTCCTACGATGTCCATGGTCCATCTCATGAAGGTTGACTTCGTCGTCAGCGATGCAAAATAAAAGGGCTCCCGAGGCGCTCCAACGGAAAAGACAATCGTCGAGAACGGTGTAGCGTGTTGCTCTGCATTTGAGTCGGCGGCCTGCCCATTTCCCTTCGGGCACTTCGCCGGTTACCAGGTACCGAACGATTTCTTGCCGCCAATCGTCTGGTCCTTCAAGGGTTTGAGGGCAACGATCTTCTCTCAGTGGTGAGTCTGGTGTGAGAAGATCTTCGCCGAAGTCGTCTGTCTCCTCGACGTCCCGGTTAATTATGCATATGCCTTTGGGAAGATCTATGCTCGGGCTTTCGATGCATTTTATGGGGATCGTCCTCCGTAGCGTTGGGTTTGAGGTCGAAGCCAAAGCTGCGAGAGCGTCGGCCGCCGTATTTTTTTCTCTCGGTATTTTGGTGATGGTGAACGAACTGAGCTTTTTTGCTAGCCTCTTGACGACTTGGAGGTAAGCTTTCATCCTTTCATTCTTTGCGTCGAACTCGCCGCTAAACTGGCTAGTGACGAGCTGTGAGTCGCAGAATGCGTCGAGCTCTTTTGCTCCGAGTTCGATCGCAAGGCGCATACCGGCAATCATGGCTTCGTACTCTGCTTCGTTGTTGGAGGCCTTGAAGCCTAGCCTGAACGACTGTTGCAGGACTTCGTCGGTTGGCGATTTCAGAGTGATGCCTATGTCGGACCCATGTTGGTTGGACGACCCATCGGCGTGGAGTATCCAAGTGTTTTTCTCCGATGTCGTTGTCATTTCTGGTGAGAGTTCGATTAGGAAATCGGCCAGGACTTGCGATTTCGCGCTAGTTCTTGTTTTGTATTCGATGTCGTACTCGCTGAGTTCGACTGTCCACTTGGCGATTCGACCCGACCGCGTTGGACTGTGCAGGATGGTTCGCAGCGGCTGATTCGTGAGGATAACGATGGAGTGAGACTGGAAGTATGGCCGCAACTTCCTTGCCGAACTGCCCACTGCTAGATTGGATACCTGCTCTCCGCACCGTCTAGAGCTTTGCTTGTATAGAAGATAGGTCGTTGGTCACCCCGATCTTCTTTGACAAGCACGCTGCTTACTGCCGAGGTTGATATGGCGATGTAGAGGTATAACGTCTCTTGATCGACTGGCTTGGCGAGGATTGGCGATGTGTAAAGGTACTCTTTAAGCTGCGTGAAAGCCTCTTCGCACTTCTCGTCCCATTGGAAGCGTTTGTTGCCCTTTAGCAGTTGGTAAAAGGGTAAGCATTTGTCCGAAGATCGCGATATGAATCGGTTGAGTGTGGCGATTCGTCCTGTCAGTCTTTGGACTTCCCTAGTTGTTCGGGGTGAGGGAAGGTCCCCGATGGCTGCGATCTGCTTCAAGTTTGCTTCGATGCCCCGCTGAGTGATGATGTATCCTAGAAACTCGCCCGAAGTTATGCCGAACGTGCATTTGGTCGGGTTTAACTTCATCCCGTATTGATTGAGTGTTGCGAAGTAGGTAGCGAGGTGATCGACGTGATCTTTGGCGGCTAACGACTTGACGAGCATGTCGTCGATGTATACCTCCATTGTTTCGCCTAGTTGGTCGGCGAACATTCGGTTCACCAGTCGTTGGTACGTTGCTCTTGCGTTCTTTAGGCCGAACGGCATGACCTTGTAGCAGTAGGTGCCCCGATCTGTGACGAACGAAGTTTTTTCCATATCTTCGGCGTGCATCATGATTTGGTTGTACCCCGAGAAGGCATCCATTAAGGATAGGAGTTCTTTTCCTGCTGTTGCCTCGACGATCCGATCGATGTGAGGCAATGGGTAGCTATCCTTCGGGCAGGCTTTGTTGAGATCAGTGAAGTCGACGCAGACTCTCCATTTGCCGTTCTTCTTTTTCACGACCACGGGGTTGGCCAACTAGTCGCACTACTTCGTCGTTCACTGCTTGGGCGCGTTCTGGTCCCAACTTTATTCGCTTCTGTTTGATCGGCTTGAAGGTTTGGTCCACCTTGAGTTCGTGGCAGGTGATGTTCGGGTCGATGCCAGGCATCTCTTCTGTGCACCATGCGAACGTTTTATAGTTCTCTTTCAAGAACTCGATCAGCTTATCCTGCAATATCAGTGCCTCTTCATTCGTCGTTTCTTCGTATTGTGTTGCCGAAGTCGACGTAGAAAGGTCGGATGGCGTGAGATTCACCTTTGACTGAAAGGCTTCGGCCTTCTCTTCGTCTTCCGGCTAGGTTATCGCGCAAGACTTTCTGATTTTGAGTTCGGCGATAAAGCAGCTTCGTGCGATGCGCTGATCTCCTCGAACCGTTATCGTTCCCGTTGGGCTTGGAAACTTTAGGTATTGATGATAGGTCGATGGGACGGCTTCCATCGCATGGATCCACGGGGTTCCCTTGATAACGTTGTATATAGCTGGAGTGTCGATGACATCGAACTTGACCAACTTGGTCACTCCTCCGATGTGTACTACGAGTTTGAAAGTTCCCAATGACATGGTCGTTTCCCCGTTGAACGCGGTTAAGAGTTTCTGATTCTGCTTGATCGTGTCATCCTTCAACTCCATCCTTTGCAGGGTGTTGTAGAAGATGAGATCGACCGAACTGCCGGTGTCGATCAAAACCTTGGCTACTTCGCAGTCCGCGATGAGTAGCTCTAAGACCAAAGGGTCGTTGTGAGGGAAGGCGACACTGGTAACATCGCGTTCGCTGAAGGTTATCTCCTTAGTCGCGTGTTCCGACGCGTGCCCATTTAAGCGCGGCTACAGCTCCGCGTTGAGCCCTTTTAATCGACTTGATTGAGTCGTTACAGTCAACGAGGCCTCCCATTATCATGCCGATCTTCTTGCGGGCAACTTTGGGTGGGCCTGGGAGTTCTTCCCGTTTTCTTTTGTCAGACGAATCTTGGTTCCTCGTCTGATTACGTTCGGTGTGAACGTTTTCCGCCGGTTGAGACCGGTTGTACGTGTACGCGACATTTATTTCTTCCGCCGTTGGTAGCTTGACCTGATCGACCATGTACTCGCGCATTAGCAGGCTTCTCAGATGCATGCACTGTTCGTTAGAGTGGTCGTCTTGATCGTGTAAGCTACAATGTTTGGTTGCATCGTGTCTTCCTTGTTGGTCGTTGTTCTGGTAGCTTCCCGAGCCTCTATTCGGATTTTCGCCCTGTGGTCGGCTACGATATCCTCCCGAACTACTCCTTTCTTGGTAGTTCCTTATGTTCGGGTATCCTGAACTGTTTCCAGTTCGGTTGTATTCTGTATTCTGCGTCGAAGTGTTGTAGCGGTTCGCGGTATTCTTCTTGTTTTTCTTTTTCTTTTGGGACTGTCTTTGTCGACGTCCGCTTTTTCTTAAAACTGGCTATGTCTTCCTCCAGTTTGATGTAAGTCGTTGCCTTATGCAACGCGTCTTCCAAAGTCTTCGGCAAATTCGTTGTGAGTTCGCGGAAGAACTGGGATTCGGTCCAGACCCCGTTACGGAGTGCTTCGATGGCAACGTCATCCGACACTTTTATTTTGGAGGCGACTTCTTTGAATCTTTCGACATATAGCCGAAGTGATTCTCCTTCCGCCTGTGTCATCTTCCATAGATCGGCGATGGACAGCTCCTAGTGGATATACATCGAGTAGTGTTTGAGGAAGACAGTTTGGAGCTCGTGGAAGTTTCTAATGAAGTTCGACATGAGCCTATTGAACCATCATTGTGCTCCTCCGGTCAGGTTTTCGACAAAAACCTGACAATAACCCGCGTCTCGTAGTTCGGGTGCGAACTGTGCTCTGCCCATCAATAAGGTAAACAATGTGACGTGTTGGACGGGGTCTTTTGTTCCGTCGTACTTCGGGATGGTGATTTTCCCGGGATGTGGAATACGGAAGCGTGTGATGTCCGTTGTGAAGGGGACATTCTGCGCTTCTATCATGACAAGTCCGATCTCAGGTGCTGCGCTTGTCGCCTCGTGGACGCGAGAGTTCATTTCGGCCAACTCTTGGCGCATCCTTTCCAGTTCGTAATCTCTGCTGGTTTGCGCGAAGGTTGGTGCGTCCTGGGAAGGATGATCGTTTGTAGCGATCTGGGGGTTAGCGAACCGCGGGGTTCGCATATGTGTGTTTGGTCCGGCAGTTTGGTTGATGAACTGCGGGGAGTTGTAGATTGACGTCGGGTCATGAGTCCCATAGAGATGTCCTGTTAGCGGGCTGAAGGCCTGGGGATTTGGATTTCCCTGTGTTGCGAACTGAGCCGCATCTGCTGAGGGTCCTCCGAACAGATTTTTTTGGATGTTCGGCGAGAAGTCGATGGTTGGTCTTGGGTTTCGGGATCTTTCGCCCGAGAGTGCTTCGAATCGCTCGTTGGTGGACCTGGTCAGGGTGTCCACCTTGTAAATTAGGCTGGTGAGGAGTTCGGCGATTTCGGATCGGCCATCTTGGTTGGAGCGATTGACTTCGACAGATAGTGTCGGAGAGCTGGTCGGCACAGCGATGGTGACTCTTGGCTCGAGTGTTGGTTCGACAATAGTTGTGCGAACCGCTATCGGCGTGTGAAGCTCTGATTCTGGGGCTGCCGGGGTTCGGCCGGTCGGTGTTGCCGATGTCTGAGCTTTGGCAAGGGCTTCCTGTAGGACGATTGGTCTGTGTGAAACGTTCTCTGGTTGGTTTGTCATTACGATTGGAGATGCGGATCTTCTTGACTTCGGGCTGTTCGCGAGTTATCGTAAGCGTGAGAGATTTTCCTGAACTGTCTCCTCAGACGGCGCCAAATGTTAAAACAGGGTTCGGTCTTAGGACTGAACTGAAATGATGAAGACAGAGGAAGGTCGGAAAACTCGTTAAGTGATAACTAGAGCGAACAGGTAGAACCGAAGTGTAATAAAGAGTAACGATAAAGTGCCGAACAGAAACGTGATTGAGAACTCGGAGTTCGTTTATTGATGGATTAATTGTTTGATACAATAACGAAGTGAAATGATATGTTTGTAGTTGTTTCTCTCTGTAGATTCTCTCTCTAAAATCCGGATCCTTGCTTCTGAGCAGGAGTCCTCTTATATATAGTAAAGGTTTGGGTTCTTGGCGGGCTTCTGCTCTTTGGTGGGATTGCTTTGGCGCATGACCGACATACGGAAAACTGTTTTGTCGAACATCCCTTTGCATTAAATGCTGTTGTCGAACATGCCTTTGCATTAAATGCTAGTTCGGTTGACTTCTGCGTCCTGCAGGTTCGTACTGACACATTTGTTGACTTTGTGAGCCACAACGCCGTACAGACGTCACATGTGTCAGTCCTGACAGGTCCGTACCGACGTCATCATGTCAGGCATGCTTCCTTCCGTTGCTGGGCTTCGGCTTGACTGGGCCTTGCCTCTGATGGGTCTTGGGGTCGAACTGTTAAACAGAACCCACTAGATTTCTTCTTTGGTGACTTTTCAAATGGGTCAGGCCTTGATTGGGGTTTGACCCACCTTTAACACTTGCCAATAGATTTAAATAAGCCGACATGGATTTTGCGATATTGTAAACGCAAACTTCAATTTGTGAGGTTGGATTGGATAAAAATGACAGAAAGTTTAATCTCTAATCAAATTTCTCTCAAATGCATAATCGTCAAATCTATCTTCGTCAGTCAATCAAACAAACAAAACAATTCACTAGACGATTCGTATTCCATATAATAAAGTTTAGGGAAAATTCTGAGTTTCTAAAAACATCAGGGGCCAAAAGGAAATTTAGTCATTGTCATTTTATATAAATCAAATTAATTTATTAAAATCCGAAAATACAAAAAAGCAAATTGTCAAAGGACCTGCACGAATATTACCTGAAATACATCCCCTGAGTCTCGTTCTTCGCTCACTTCTCTCTCTCTCTCTTTGAAGATCGACCGCTAGGTTTCAACGAAGCCTTGCTT
>OVAT01000253.1:0-11101 GCA_900406305.1 Cochlearia officinalis
ATTACTTATAAAATACAATTTAAGTCAACCAAAACTTTCAATTGCAAAATAAATGCTAAAACTTTTTATGCATTTTACCCATAATAAAAATAAAATAATTATAAATGTTTATTTCGTTAAAAAAAACTAAATGTTTATTTGAAAACTTAGATTTTAATTAAAAACAAAAAAATTGCTTAACAAAATTTCATTTTTCATTACGTGGGTGGTGTATATTTCATCACAAACAACAATTGCTAAAAATACGAAAACCTAATTGCTTAAGATATTAAAAACAATTACTTTGTAAAGCCACTTCCTTTTTTGTCCAATATTTCTTGAAGATTTTTTCTGAACGATTAGCACTTTGTTAAACTTCTCCTCATCTCGAAACCTTCACTTTGTTAAGTAATCATTTTACTATCACGAGAAATAATCATATATGGTTATTTCATCACCAAAAAGAAAAAGGATGGAAAGAATGGCAATTCTTGCAACGAAAAAGCCAAATAACTGAAAATCGAGGTATGATAGTTGAACTAATCGATAAGTTCTTGGTAGATTCATTCTTTTAATATGGTTTAATTATATCATCACAAGTACGTTTGAGTACAACGAATACAATTCTCCTAATGCCGAGAGAAATTTTGTGTCTCCTGCAATGTCAACAATGTTTCGTCAAACATTTTAAATATATTACAAATGGTACCCACTTACAACGATTTTATTTAATTACTTACTGCATAATTAATTTTTACAAATTAAAAATGATTATAACAGAGTCTCAATCTCCAAGACTCTGTTATAAAATGATTATAAAATGATTTATTGTTAACCGATCACGTATTATGAAGGAGACGAAAGAGGGAAAAAAATCAAGTAAGCTTATTATTTTCATTTGACGAATGAAAACATTTTATCCTAGACAAAGCAACATAAGCCACATTTGTTTATTTCAGTTGCTTCACATAAAACGATGTCGAGCATCAACACGAAATGCAAAGGGATTTCAAGTTCTAATCTACGACCAAGGGAACCAAATTTCTTAAAGAGTCATGTATCCCACAACAATTTACTTCAAATAATTTTTCAGTCAATGAAGAATTAAATAGAGGTATATATCCAATTATCATTTTACATTATATGTAAATATATATAACCTATATATACTTTTGTAACATGCAAACCATGCATCGTCATCGTCGTCGAATATTCAAAACTTATTGTTTAACCCCAAATGTAGGTTTTCTTCAAAACTACAAAAAGTCTATTGCATCTGTAAATGTTTCTATCTAAATTCAGAAATGATGATGATAGTGATGCCATTTACAATTGTGACCATTTTGGTGCTATAATTTGGTACACCGAGGGAATCGAAAAGAGACATGTCCCCTCCAAAATTTTGACTATGTTGTATGCATGGTAAGATTAAGCTGCCACCATCTCCAAAACCTCCTCAAGTAATTATCGATCTCATGTTCAAAGGTGACAATAGAAGCAAAAATTTCATATGATTGGCAGTTCACTACATGTTCTAGGAGAGCCTCTTAAATTCAACCAGTTGTATATACAAGACACCGAGAATGAAAATCAAAACAGAATAAAGGCATTCAGGTTATTATTCTATTATATGACATAAATCATTTTAGTACCTTCAAGTATAATAATTTTATACTTTTCGTCTCTTATATTCTAATAATATTTATAAAGCGTGTAGTTAAAAGAGAACAAATCCATTATCTGAGAAAAAGAACTTGCGAGATGATATCGTGGAACATATCAAAACATGTTAAACGATTGTAACCCTTACTATAAAGTTCTCAGAATGGCAAAAGATTGTTTCGAAGATTCACCATCAGCAAATGTGGAACTAAAATTTACTTCGAGATGAACTAGAGGAGTAAATACTGACAATCTTCCAACTACAACTGAAGTTGTAGCTTTATTTAGCAAAGAATTTGATATTTAAATGGAGCCAAGAGGTATTGTCTTAGAAACCATGGACAAACAACTAAACATGATAAGCGAGCTCCATGCAAGATATCTTCCATTACAATATCCCCTTTTGTTTCCCTTTGGAGGATATGGTTATCACATTGATTTACATCTAAAAAGGCTTACGACAAGTTCCAAAAATCCTCGAACAAGAGTAAGTATGATAAAAAATTTTCCTAAAAACTTATGGAACGTCAAAGTGAGCCTACAACGTTGATTAGCTCGGGTAAATTGTTTAGCAATTATTAGTTGATGGATTAACGATGATAGAAGGAAGCGAATTAGATTTTTAAAGCTTACCCAGAAAACTTTACGTTGCTGAAAAATACAGAAACATATATGCGGCGACGGATAATGGAAACAATAGTTCCTCAAAGATTGGAAATCGTGTTTTGGTACCATCATCCTTTATCGGAAGCGAACGCTGCACGCAAGAAAATATAATGACGCGATGGCGGTATGTCAACATTTTGGATATCGTGGTTTAGTTATTACTTTCACTTGCATTCTGAAATGCCCAGAAATTACAAGGTATCTAAAAGAAAAAAGTGACCAAGCAACAAACTTATCATATATTGTCGTTTGATATTTTAAAATTAAGATGGAAAATCTGATTATAGATATCACACATAATAAAGTTTGGTTACATGTATGAATTTCTCTGATTTGAAATATATCACTTATAATTTATTCTAAATAATGTTTTTAATGCAATTGTATATACAATGAAGCTGGGTCCTAAAAGACAAGTTAAGAAGCCACCGGGAGCAAGCCCTAGACCGGACCCAATCCCTAGGAAGAGAAGTCCCGCACAGGTCACCGGCTCGGCTAGAAAGAACACTAAGGTAGGTCTCATCAGAGGAAAAGCACCTCGTACACAATTACCTTAGAATGAGGTCCATGTACCTTTTGCAGCATTGGTGCCAGAATGAAAAATGGCCTTAATGTATTGTAAGGACGGATAAGCCAAGGGGGATGGGTAGTGGGAGGCCGTAGGTTGTGCATGTCGGACTGACCCGAGGGATGGAGTCCCAAATCTGGTGATGGTGGCCAGATGTTCGCCGAAAAATTTTCCGACGATTTTTCCGACTTATTCTAATGACTGCTCTAATTGGATGGTCGTGTCCCAAGGCGGGGGGGGGGGACATGGATCCATAGTGCGGGAGACCGGTAAGTGAGGACGATGCATCCCCCGTGCATTGACCGGCCGATGTGTGTAGGGACATACATCGATTCGCATGCCCTAGGTCGGATGGTCTTGTCTTAAGGCGGGAGACATGGATCCCATCTAGGCACAGGAAAAGTTTGGCGAATGATATGCATCCCGTCTGCATTGATCTGACCTATCGGCTGGGAGTCTAATCGAACCGAGGAAGATAGTGTGACCATGGATTCACTAGATGCAAATGACTGCGATTTGTTGGATTAAGGTTGCCATCCATTCAGTTAAATGGCGAAATTTGGTGAGACGAGACTATGACGGAACATTCTCGATGGTCGTGGAGATCCGATTAGTTACTTGTTTCAAACTAATAGCCGACCTAGGTTTCTATCGGGATGGATTCGTGACAAAATTTGTTTGAACTGCGACCGTCATATAAATATCCTGATGGTTTTTGTGATCCGAGCTAAACTTGTTTTTCTGAACTGATGGTCCTAGGTTGCTATAAGAATTTTATGTACTTAGAAACTTGTGTCAACCGAGACTGTATGACGAAACATTCTTGATAGTCGTGGAGACCCGATTAGTTATATGTTTCCGACCTGATAGCTGACTTAGGTTGCTATCAGGATGGATTCGTGACGAAATGTGTGTGAATCGTGACTGTTATAGGACAATCTTGATCGTTTTGGTGACACGAGGATTATTTATTTTTCTGAAACTAATGGCCAACCTGGGTTTAAGGAGTTGCGAGACCGTAGTCTATTCCAAAAAGTGGGTTTATTTAAAACTTTGGGTTGGTAAGATGAACATCCGACGAATTCCCGTCTTCGCGTTTGTGCGGCTTTGACTTGGTTTCGAACTACCAGCCACCTATCCTCCTCAGTTACTTCACTTGCTATAAAGCTTGTTGACTCGATCCGGGGCTTGTGTTGCGTACCTAATAAGGGGGAAGCCGTGAACACAAAAGCCGACACTTGTGATCCTAGCGCATTGGCATAATATGCCTTGGCTGCAAAGGTGAACAAGCTGTTGGTTGAAATTTTGGATGCGGATCGGTTGTGGCTGGCGACTAGAAGGGATTATGTCCCGCCATTTCGCAAATGTCCCTCGAGCAAAAGATGACGGTCAAGGCCTCATTTTTTCTTTTTTACTTCGCGTATTACAGAATTAGTCGTGGCTTTTCCGTGATTTAATGAATGCTACCTGGTTGATCCTGCCAGTAGTCATATGAAACAAAAGATTTATAAGATTAAACCGATTCAAAAGATTTATAATAGTTAAACCGTATGTCTGAAATTATTCTTAAGATTCTTGAAACTGATTCTTAAGATTTATAAAAGTTAAACCGTATATCTAAATTTATTTTATAATTCAGACTAATAATCTAGTTGTGTTTCTATAAACAGATGGCAACCAACGATGATGATGTTAACGTAACCGAGCAACCAACTAGAACCAACGTGACAGAGCAAATGCCTCTATCAAGAGGGTCTAATGCCGATAGGGAAACAAAATCGGTGCAAAGGGACTTGTTCGGAGTTCACTTTTTTGTCCGGTCACTACCTTCAAACCTCGATATGGGTATTGAATCGTCTCGGATCCCTGCTGTAATGTCACAAGGGTTGATACCTGCTAATTTTGATTGCAAAAACATTAAGACGTGGCAAAGCAAGATGCTCTTCTATTTGAGCAACTTGAAATGTGAGAAATTTTTGAGTGAGATGGATTCTAGCCCGCCTCACTGATACCATGTACAAGGTCTACAACCAGGAAGCAAAAACTTCAAAAGAACTTTGGCTTGCTTTGCAAAAGAAATACGTCAGCACTAGATTTCTTGACTTCAAAATGGTGGATTCAAAAACCATCATGAACAAGTTTATGCGTTGAGTATCATATGCCACGAGATAGCCGCTGAAGGGTGAAATTTTGATTTCAATGAATAAGAATCAAGTTGCTTGTTTGGTTGAATCTTTTAATTTATGGCATGAACGATTAGGACATGTGAATTATAAATCAATACAAATATTATGAATTCAAACCTAATATAAAAATGCAAAGTAAACGAAGAAAAATGTGAAGTATGCGTTCAAGCGAAACTCACAAAAACCCCATCACCTCAAGTACTAAGAACAACTAAACCTTAAAGTTTAATACATACGGATCTTTTTTATCGGAAATATATACAAACTAGAGGCGGTAAAAAGTATTTTGTAATGTTCATTGATGATCACACAAAATATTGCTATGTATATTTGTTACGTAGAAAAGATGAAGCTTTGGACAAATTCAAAGAGTATAAGCTCGAAGTTGAAAATCAATTTGAAAAAACTATCAAAGTTGTAAGAAGTGATAGAGTCGGTGAATATGATGGTTCATTTAATGTCTTTTGTCAACAAAATGGCACATACATCAAACAACCGCACCTTACTCACCTAAATCCAATGGAGTTGCGGAATGAAAGAATCAAACTCTAAAAGAAATGATGAATGCAATGTTGCAAGATTCAGGGTTACCACAATCAATGTGGGGGTGGGAGGCCTTGCTCACAACAAACTATATCCTCAACAAAATACCACACAAAGTTACATGCAAATCGCCATATAAACTTTGGAAAGGTGTTGTACCTTCTTATAAATAACTGAAAGTGTGGGTGTGCCTAGCAAAAGTCGCAGTGCCACCTGCTAAAAAGGTCACAATAGGACCCAAAACTGTTGATTGTGTTTTTATCGGATATGCACACAATAGCAGTGCTTATAGGTTTCTGGTTCACAAATCAGATATATATGATATCCATTTAAATACAATAAGGGAATCACGAAACTCGTCTTTCTTCGAAAATATTTATCTTTGTAAGGATAAACAACTACAAAAAAAGACATTTGAAGAAAGAGAAGAAAGCGCACCTTCTAATCAGCCAAGCGCTTCGGGAACTTCAGAAAATGAAGTCGAAGACGTGGAAGATGAACCTAGACGAAGCAAAANTCGGGAACTTCAGAAAATGAAGTCGAAGACATGGAAGATGAATCTAGACGAAGCAAAAGATCTGGCAAGGAAAAATCTTTTGGCGATGATTTCCTAATGGTGTTTCTCGTAGAGAATGAACCAAGAACTTTCAAATTAGCCATGTCTATACCCGACGCACCTCATTGGAAGGAAGCAGTCAACAGTGAGATCGACTCTATATTGCAAAATCATACATATGAGATCAATGATCTACCAGAAGGGTCTAAAGCACTAGGGTATAAATAGATTTTCAAAACAAAAATGAAAACCGATGGCACAGTTGATAAATATAAGGCTAGGCTTGTTGTGAAAGTTTTCCGACAAAAAGAAGGATTAGATTTATTTGACACTTACTCTCCAATGACGCGGATAACTTCCATCAAAATCGTGATAAGTATAACGACATTAAGAGACCTAGAGATACATCAAATGGATGTAAAAACAACTTTTTTAAATGGAAATTTAGTAGAAGAAATCTATATGAAACAACCTGAGGGGTTTGATATCCACGGACAAGAAAACAAAGTTTGTAGACTTGTGAAATTATTGTATGGACTTAAGCAAGCTCCTAAACAATGGCATGAAAAATTTAACAATGAAATGATGTCAAATGGCTTTAACATAAAGGAATGTGATAAAAGCATATACATCAAATGTACTCAACATGGGTATGTTATGTTATGCTTGTATGATGATGACATGCTCATTATTGGTGGCAATAAAGACATGACAAGTAAAACAAAGAACTTACTAAGTAGTATGTTCGACATGAAACACATGGAACTCGCAGATGTCATTCTTGGAATAAAAATCCATAGACATTCTGGAGGAATCACCTTGTCTCAATCACATTATTCACAGAAGATACTTGATAGATTTAAAAACTACTCAAGTGGAAGTGCAAGAACTCCAATAGACCATCAATTTCACCTAACTAAAAATACATATGAGTCGGTGTCGCAAGTAGAATATGCACGAGTTATCGTAAGTCTAATGTACTTAACAAACTGCACTAGACCCCATTTAAGTACACATATTTGACGTACTGAGTCTTTATACTAGTAATTCAGGACAGAAACATTGGAAAAGTATAACGAGAGTATTAAATTATCTTCATTATACTAAAGATTATGGTCTACGCTATGGTAAAGAACCATCATCTTTGGAAGGATACATCGATGCAAACTGGATCACAGATTATAATAACTCAAAATCCATAAGTGGATATGTCTTTACTTTAGGTGATGGAGCGGTGTCTTAAAATTTTTCCAAACAAACCTTAATAGTGACGTCTACCATGGAAAACGAGTTTATTGCTCTAGATAGAACATCTCAAGAGGCAGATGACTACAAATGTTTTTGGAAGACATCCCTATGTGGGAAAAAGCATTGCCAGCCTTACGTGTGCATTGTGATAGTCAATCGGCTATCTCTCGGACACTGAATAATATGTATGATGGCAAGTTTCGACATATAAGAAGACGACAAAAAAGCTTAGAAACTTTGTCTCCATTGGAGTACTCAAGACAGATTATATAATATCTGAAAATAACCTAGGTGATTCGTTCACCAAGGGTTTGACAAGAGATCAAATAGAAAAATCATCAAAAGAAATGGGTTTAAAAGCCTATGACAAAGACAAGGTTTCATGGAAACCCCACCTAAATGACTGGAGATCCCAAGAAATAGGTTCAAAGGGGCAACAAATTCAAACTAAATCTCCAAGAACATTGTGAGACTTATGTCTCTACCCAATTCCTAGGATGATAAATTGTGTTAAGTATCTGACTTTTAATGATTCCATAGTTTTTCAAGTTCAAGGAAATCTACCATCCAAAGGAGCTCTTTACGCAATTCTCAATGGTATATGGAGCAATAGATTAACAGATATTACCTTCTTAAGGATGGGTGAAAAATATGTGTTATTCCGTATCCCCAACCCTCTTACTAGACAAAGAGTTACTAGAAATTTGTGTATATGGTCTATTGAAGGACAAACAATGTTTGTGGCTCCGTGGAAGCCGGGATTCACCCCATCAACGCCGGAACTCACATAAGTTCCTTTGTGGCTTGAGCTCAGAGGGTTTCCTCCACATTTCTTCTTAGAAGAAGCTCTAGAACATGTAGTTGGACTTCTCGGACATCCAGTCAAGCTGCATCCAGAAACAGCAAATCTAACAAATTTGGAGGTTGCTAAAGTTTTAACAATCATCAACCCTGCTTTTCCATTACCAGAAGCTGTCAATGCTGAGTTTGAATCATGAGAAATCAATCGTGTTCGAGTTTCATGTCCATGGCTCCCTCATATATGCTCTCATTTCAATCAGTCTGGTCATACAATCAGATGTCGCCCCACATCGTCGGCTTTGTGCAACCCTTGTAACTATAGAGTTCACTCGGAAGAATCATGTCCTAGGACCAAAAAACATGAGACAAAGATTCCACATAATCGAAAAAACAAGGCTAGACGAAGGAAAGAAAAAGCCAACTCTGGGAAAGAAAAAACCACATACCTTCTTATCTCCAAGTCAACAACCACTATGCCACCTGACCAGAACCTAACAGTGGATATTGGTCTAACTGACATTAAAGAGATATGAAGTTGCAACAAAGGGAAAGGGAAAGAAGTAGCTTCCCCAATATCCTACTCATCTTCACCCTCTGAAGCAGCTGAGGAATTTTCTTCAGGGGACTAGTCCGAAGAAGATGATAATCTAGATATGGATGCTCACTTCACAATGGTGCTTTCAAAAAAGCAAAGAAGACGCCTAAGACCTTCCTTGGGTGGCGGTTAAACTTCAATAAACTAATATTTTCTTATGAAGAATGTAAATACCTTCTGCTGGAATGTTAGAGGTTTGAATAATAGTGTAAAGCGGTGTAGTTTCAAGACATGGCTACGGCAGACCCAGCCGTGTTTTGGTAGTAATATAGAAACTCGTATTCGACATCATAACATCCATAAGTGTATGAAGTCTACCTTTCCTACATGGAATCTTATCTCCAATTATGAGTTCGCGGATCTTGGAAGGATTTGGGTAGTGTGGAAAACGGAAGTGGGAGCCACGGTGATGAGAAAATCTGCTTAAATGATAACATGTGTGTTTCAGCCTCCTCACAATGCGAAGAGAGTAGTCATATCTTTTGTCTATGCTTTCAATACAAAGAAGGAGCGTGAGAATCTTTGAGATGAAATTAAAGTGCTAGCGGATAATCCAATCCTTTCCTCCATCCCTTGGGTTGTTATGGGGGATCTCAACCAGACACTACATCCTAATGAGAAAATCCCAGAAAGATCAAGAGTAAGGAAAGGTATGGAGGATTTTCGAAGTTGCATCGGATATGCAGGTCTCTCTGATTTATCTATTAGAGGAAGCCTACTCACTTGGTGGAATCATCAGCATGATAGGTCTCTGGCTAATAACCTTGATAGAGTTCTCATCAATGACGAGTGGCTCTTCAAATTTCCTATCTCCTATGCCTTTTTTGGTTAGCCTAGATTTTCAGATCATTGCTCTATCTCCATCATCCTTCAAGAAATGCATAAGCCGAGAAGAATTCCTCCCGAGTGTTCATCAACATGAAGAATTCCTCCCGAGTGTTCAATTTCTATGGCAAAGCACAAACATCCCAGGTACTTGCCAGTTAATCATTTCAAAAAAGTTAAAGCTCTTGAAAGAGGTACAACTGAACAAGGATCATTTCTCGGACCTTGAGAAAAGAGTGAGGGAGTCTCTCTCTATCCTCCTTGATTATCAAAGTAAGCTGCTGGTTAATCCTTCTCTTCTCTTAATCCAAAATGAGCGAGAGGTTCATAAAGCTTGGTGGAAGCTTGCGGAAGCGGAGGAAAATTTTATTTATCAAAGATCTAGGGTCATGTGGGCAGAATGCGGGGACAAAAACTCAGCTTATTTTCATCGTGCAGTCTCCTCTCGTAGGGTCGTGAATTAGATTCACTCTCTTGTAGACCATTCTGGTCATGTGTTCACAAAACCAGAGGACATAAAGCAACATTGCGTGGCTTATTTTGAGGAGATAATTTGTGGCTTTACCCACATACTCACTCAGGATGAGGAATCAGCGGTTACGGAAATTATCTCCTTTAGATGTTCAGATGATATGGCAGACTATCTTTAAGTTGATGTCTCTGATGAGGAGATCAAAAGAGAGATATCCAATCTGTCGCATAACAAAACTCCAGGGCCTGATGGCTATACAGGTGAATTCTTTCGAGCCACTTGGGATATTACGGGTTATGACGTGATTGGAACAGTGAAGGAATTTTTCTCATCCGGCAAAATCTTAAGGCAATGGAACACCACTGCTCTAACTTTGATTCCTAAAAAGATTTGCGCTGACAAGTTGTCTGATTTTAGACCTATATCTTGTTGCAATGTTCTCTATAAGGTGGTTTCAAAAATTATTGCGAGAAGGCTAGAGGCTATCCTCCCCCAAATTATCTCGAATAATCAATCTGCTTTCGTCGAAGGAAGACTTTTAGTTGAAAACGTTCTCTTAGCCACGGAAATGGTTCAAAGTTTCAACAAAACCAGTGTTTCTCCAAGATGTCTTCTAAAAGTCGATCTTCGAAAGGCTTTTGATACGGTAAAGTGGAATTTTATCATCAAAGTTCTTCAAGCAGCTTCTTTCCCGCCTAAATTCATAAATTGGATTTCTCAATGTGTGACAACCACCTCGTTCTCAGTTAATGTCAATGGGAGCCTTTGCGGTTTCTTCCCGGGGAAGAAAGGTATCCGTCAGGGAGATCCTATCTCTCTGAGTCTCTTTGTTATAGATATGGAGGTTTTTAGCAACATGCTCAACAAGGCTTTCGAAAACAATTCTATTGGTTATCATCCTCTCGTTCGTAGCCCCAAAGTAACTCATCTTGCCTTTTCGGACGATGTCATGATTTTTTTCAATGGTAAAGATGATTCTTTGAAGGAGATTACTAGAGTT